>ML286660.1:21039-95859 GCA_005239495.1 Nicotiana undulata
AAATAAAAAAAAGAAGGAGATGGCATCATATAATGAATATTGGTCGGATTGTAGTTGTTCATATTTTGATGACCCTTGTCCTTATTGTGGAGGACCACACTCGTGGCAAAATTGTTTAAATTCTCCCGGGGATGACTTGTGCGCACAATTTCAACCCCATGAGTGGAGTATTTATGATAGGTGTGGTTGCCAAAATGGTCACGAGTATGTTTGTTTGAATTTGTCCGTCCCTTCCCCAAGCCCCCACTGTGATGAATCTACTTTTTGTGATGGAAAATTTAGGGGTGAAGAAGTGGAGGAAATTGAGCATGGTCGAAATGGAGAGTTCAAGCTCATGTTGAAGTGTTTACTTGAGGGAGGACACAATGAGCAAAATGCCTTAGAAGAGCTATTGGAGAACAATCTCCAACATGGCTTGACACTTGCACAAAACCAAGAAGAACTCTCAAATGCTAAAAATGAGAAGATGATGCTCATTTCGGAGGCCATTCTTGAAAGTGAGGAATCAAGACATGAACATCCTTCAACCGACTCCATGAGCGTTAGTGATGCCAAGAAAAATAGGGAATTAGAGTCAACCGGGGTGATTGAAAATTTGGTTGAAATTGACTCTAATCCGGGGGGAAACGAGGATGTCAAAATCAAAAGAAAATTGCAAGTTGGAAGTTTGAAGGCACATTTCAAGAATTCTTCAACATTGGAATTGTGTGGTAAAATGGAAGTTGAACTACACGAATCAATGGAGTATTGCGAGGATGAGAAATTCATACCATACATCTTGCAATTTGAAGAACCAAGAAAGCAAAATGATTTTCCTCACATGAAGGCCAAGAAGTGCAAATTGAAGAAATTGAGGCTTGGCTCGGTCATCTACTTACCACCCCCCACCGCCCGTGGTCACAAGCTTGATTCCAAGCTAGGTGCCCAGTTCATATGGTCAAAGTGGCGAGAAAAGCGGTAAAAGTTGATTTGCGTCGTGCCACGACGTTAAATGCGGCGCTTGGTGAGAGGCAACCCATCGTGATTCAAACGTTTTTGAGTCATTTTTTGAAAACTTTCTTTTTAGAATAGCTTCTTATATTATTTCTAACTAATCTGCCAAGTTTCATATTTTTTTGGAGTTGATTTGAGCAGGTTTAGGACACCGGGGGGCCAAACGCAGTATAAAGAAGACACAAAAATACCACTGGGCAACACTGCCCAAGTATGCGATGACCCCAGGCCATTCTGACCAGCCATTCCTCCAATATAGTCTGCTAGTCTGATGCAGACCTCAGGGAGACCCTCAAACTTGGATCTTTTACTTTGATATTGTGCAGTGAGGTCACTGCAATATTTAACGTTGGGGGTGGCATGTGCATATTTGTTGTTTCTATACATTGTATCTATCTATGAATTGGGTGATGACATTTTATGTGCCCTTGCCGGGCTTTAGTGTTATTTATAGATATGATGTGCCCTTGCCGGGCTTGGTATGATTTGGTTTAGCTGTGTTAGTAGTTGATTTTATCTTTAACATTGGATCGTTACTTGAGTGTAATACCCGAAGCATCGATACTTGTTTCCATCGATCATTTTAATTCCTTTCTAGGTTAGTTTATATTTTCGCATTTAGCTATAAACAATTATAAAAAAAACCAAAATCATATTTGTTTGGCACTGCGCGATAAGTGATAATTCTCTAGCATTCCTAAACGCCCTCACATTGTTCTCTGTGGGATTCGACCCCAACCTTGTTGGGTTACTATATTTGACAACGATCGCTTACATTCTTTTAAGGTGTAAATTGAGCGTATCAACTTGAATAAAGCATGTCGAAAAGATTCTTTTCCATTTCCCAACATCAATCGCATGATCGATGCCACGACTGTCCATGAAATCCTTACTTTTCTCGACGCCAATTTCGGGTACAATCAAATCCAAATGGACCCACAAGACCAAGAAAAGACTTCTTTTATCACTAAGTATGGAACCTATTCCTATAATGTACTGGCCTTCGGGTTAAAAAATACAGGAGCTACATATCAATGCCTAGTTACCAAAATGTTCGAAGAACAAATAGGTAAATCAATGGAAGTTTATATTGACGACATGTTAGTTAAGTCCCTGCACGTAGAGGACCATTTGACTCATTTGCAGGAAACATTCAAAATCTTAAGGAAGTACAACATGAAGATCAACCCCGAGAAATGTGCTTTCAGGGTCGGTTCAGGCAAATTCCTTGGCTTCATGGTATCAAATCATGGAATCGAAATCAAGCCCGATAAAATTAAGGCCATTGAGGGCATCATCGTCGTAGATAGTGTGAAAGTCGTACAAAGGCTAACCGGATGGATAGCGGCCTTAGGTCGATTCATCTCGAGGTCATCGGATCGGAGCCACATGTTTTGCTCCTACTCAAAAAGAAAAATGATTTCGCTTGGACCCTGGAATGCCAACATGCATTGGAAAAGTTGAAGCGATACTTATCGAACCCACCTATGCTCCACACTCCGAAGGCAGATGAAAAACTTTACTTATACTTTGTTGGGTCCGAAATCAGGGTAAGTGGTGTCCTAGTTCGAGAATAGAAAGGTACACAGTTCCCTGTTTATTATGTTAGTCGAACCTTAGGAGATGTAGAAACTAGGTACCCACATTTAGAGAAATTGGCACTTGCTTTGATAAGCGCTTCAAGGAAGTTAAAACTATATTTTCAATGTCACCCCGTATGTGTATTAAACACTTACCCACTCCGTAATGTTTTGCACAAACCCAAATTATCGGACCGAGTGGCCAAATGGGTTGTCGAACTCAGCGGGTACAATATTGAATATCAACCCCGAACGACTATCAAGTCTCAAATGTTAGCAAACTTGGTGGCCGATTTCATGCCAACCCTCGTGCCTGAAGTGGAAAAGGAATTTCTATAAAATGAGGTCCTTCATCGGGGGTATGGACCCTCTTCCGGGCTAGGCATTATTTTGAAGTCGCCCACGGGTAGCATTGTTAGACAATCCATTGAAACTTCTAAATTGATTATCAACGAGTCAGAGTATGAGGCCATGATTGCACGTCTCGAGCTAGATAAAAGCTTGGGAGCAGAAGTCGTAGAAGCTAAGTGCGACTCTCTACTGGTAGTGAACCAACCTTCGAAGTACGAGAGAATATAATGCAAACTTACTTAGACAAATTACAGGTAACCTTGCACCGTTTCAAAGAATGGACTCTACAGCATATACCTCGAGAACAAAACACTGAGGTTGATGCGCTTGCACATTTGGGGTCATCGGTCGAGGAAGATGAGATCAGCTCGGGGGCTGTCGTCCAACTCTCGAGATCTATGATCGAGGAAGGGCACGCCGAAATAAATTCTACAAGATTAACCTGGGACTTGAGAAATAAATACATCGAGTACTTGAACAACGAAAAGCTTCCATCGGACCCTAAAAAATCAAGGGCCTTACACACTAAAGCAACTCGTTTCACATTAGACAAAGATGGAACATTATACAGAAGGACGTTCGATGGACCACTAGTAGTGTGCTTAGGACCGAGAGATATTGATTATGTTCTACAAAAAATCCATGAAGGCACTTGTGGGAACCACTCTGGCGCCGAGTCACTAGTTCGCAGAGTCATTAGAGCAGGATATTACTGGGATAGCATGGAAAAAGACTCTAAAGAGTTTGTTCGAAGATGCGATAAATGTCAAAGGTTTGCACCGATGATCCACCAGCCCGGAGAACAACATCACTCGGTCCTACACCCATGGCCATTCATGAAATGGGGAATGAACATCGTCCGTACTCTTCCATCAGCCCCAGGTAAGGCTAAGTTCATTTTTTTTATGGCTGACTATTTCTCTAAATGGGTGGAAGCACAGGACTTCGAGAAAGTCAAGGAGAAAGAAGTGATAGATTTCATCTGGGATCACATCGCATGTCGATTTGGGATACCTGCATAAATAGTATCTGACAATGGTAAAGAGTTCATCGGTAGCAAAGTAACGAAATTCCTCGAGGATCATAAGATAAAGAGGATATTATCAATACCGTATCACCCTAGTGGGAATGTACAGGCCGAATCAACGAACAAAACTATCATCCAAAACCTAAAGAAAGGTTTGAACAAAGCTAAAGTGAAATGGAGAGAAATCCTAACCGAGGTTCTTTGCGAATATCGAACAATGTCGAAGTCCAGCACAGGAGCAACTCCATTTTTATTAGTGTATGGCTTCAAGGCCTTGATTTCAATCAAAGATGGAGAACCTAGAGCAAGATTTTGACATGCAACAGAGGAATAGAACCACGAGGCATTGAATACCAACCTTGAGTTGTTAGATGAAAAATGAGAAGTTACACTCGTTCGAATGGCTAACAAAAGCAATGAATCGAAAGATATTACAATAGAAGAGCCAACCTTCGCCACTTCAGAGTCAGGGACTTAGTCCTAAGGAAAGTCACCATCAACACTCGAAGCCCTAATGAAGGGAGGCTCGGCCCCGACTGGGAAGGACCCTATGAAGTCCTCGATATAGTCAGCAAAGGATCTTACATACTCGGAACGGTGAACGACGAATCACTGCCAAACAATTGGACTGTATCACTTCTCAAGTGATACTATTGTTAAGGTATGACTTTCTCCTTTCTTTCATTTATATAAGTTTGAAGCTGATTCATTGCAGGAGTTTGACCAAAGGCATCAAGACCTCAGGTTTTAAAGTATGCGTTGTACTCTTTTTCCCATAGATCGATTTTTATCCCAAATGGGGTTTTCTGGCAAGGTTTTTAACGAGGCAACAATCATGTGCTACAAGAGGAAAATTCAACAGTACCCAAGGCTTCTTTGCAATCAACCTTGAATACTGGGGGCATCACCCTCGGATGTTATGTGTTTGAGAAATGTACCTCGTGTCAAAGGGCCTCGATAGGAAAATTTTTGTAATGGGCTAAACGACCGAATGAACAATGCCTATATAGATTAGTTGAGTCCCGATAACAAAACATGTATGCATGTATAAATTAGTCAAAGAAGCATTCTTTCTTCATCAAACATCTCGTGTGTAACGACCCGACCGGTCATTTTGTGTTCTACGACCTCATGTCCCTAAATGAGACTTCCTGTAGTTTCTTTTGCTACTTTTTGACTTGTGGGGACAGGTAGTTCGAGGTTTGGAGTGGTATAGGAACACTTAGTTCCTTAAGGTTGGCCTTAAAGGCCAAGTTTGACTTCGGTCAACATTTTTGGTAAACGACCTCAGAATCGGGATTTGAAGGTTCCAGTAGGTTTGTATGATGATTTCGGACTTGAGCGTATGTTCAGAACGGGTTTTGGATGATCCGGGAGCGTTTCAGCACCAAATAGCGAAATATGATTCCTTAAGTTCAAAAATTGAGGTTTGGAATGGGTTTTTGTGTTATCGAGGTCCAAACGGAATTTTGAGACCGGGAATAGTTCTGTTATGTCATTTATGACTTGCTCGCAAAATTTGGTTTCATTTCGAGTAACATATGTAGGTTCGGCGTGTTGAATGGGAATTCTAGAACTTGAAGTTCAAAGTTTTATTCTATTTGGTTTTAGGGTCAGATTCTTAGTTTCGTTGTTTTTTTTCGCGTTCCAAAAATTCAAGCGAGTTCGTATAATGAATACAGACTTGTCAGTTCCTTTGGACGGGGTCTCGGGTGAGTTTCGGACCCCTCGGAGCTAAATGCTTAACACCAGATTTTCACAGTACGGTTTCCTCTATGCGTTCGCGAGTGTACTCACGCGTTCGCATAAAAGGGGTTGACAGGGGTGGAAAAATACCCTATGCCTTCGCACATGCTTGCATGCATTCGCATAGGGTAAGGCAGTGGGCCGTCTCAGCTTTTGCTCTCTGCGTTCGCACCCATCCCTACCGCTTTCGCGTAGGTCTAGCTCAGCTAGCCTCCGCGTTCGAATGACCCCATCCGTGTTCGCATATAAAGGCCTTAGGGGGCCTGGCCATTTGGCCTTCGCGAACGAACTGTCCCCTGCTGCGTTCGCATATAAAGGGCAGCTAGGCAGTGTGATTTGAGAGCTTGCAAGAAGATATTCGACCTAGCTACTGTAAAGTAAGTAATTCCTACTATAAATTAAGTTTAATACTTAAATTCTTTGGTATATTAACATATTAAATTAGTAGAAATTATGGGTTTAGAGTAAAACCTAGGGTTTTTATTAAAATGGGAAATTACCAAGCAATTACTTATGGAACTATGCAAGAACTATATAATATTGATCCTTAAGCTATGGGTGATTATGTCCTTTAAAAATTTCTGGAATCCGAGCATGTGGGCCTGTGGGTGTATTTTGGGATTTTGAAATTTAGGTTGAAATAATCATTTAAATAGCGGAATTTCATACTTTTGAGTATATATTGATTTATTTATGCAATATTTGGCTAGTTTCGAGTCCTTGGGCGACGAATTTGGAGTTTCGGGCGCGTTCTTGACCTGGGAAGTAGACTTGAGACGAGGTATGTCTCCTTTCTAATCTTGAGAGGGAATTGTCCCCATATGCGAAGTAATTCACTATATGTCATTAATTGTGGGGACTACGTACGTACGAAGTGATGAGAGTCTGTGCGTAGTGACTATTCTTGATATGTTCGGGTAGTTAGGTTCACACCATGCCTTGTGAATTTCATAATTTAACTATAGGCCTTGTAATTCCTTCGTATGAAAATTTGTTTCATGAAGTTCTCCTAATAGGTGTTTTTAGACGAATCATTATTATTTTTGGAAAAATAATTTAAAGAAAAATGTTATGTTTATTTGTGACCGCTTCGCAATATATTTTTTCTCCTAGCGGAGTCATTCTTTCCACTACTCTCATGGGCGCGGGCGGTATGCCACAACAGGTTAATAGATGCATCTATGGTCCGCACCGTTCGACCCTCCGACATTGCACATTTACTATTATGTTGGCCCAAATCGTACCTTCTGATATATTGTGCGCATGCTACTTAGTTGATATTATTCATGACTTAAAAATTGTTAAATGTCTCGAAAGAATAGATTTGCAATTTGTATGTTGGAGTTTCGACTCGAAATAGGTTTCGTAAATATGCTAGATATTCATTGTTCTATTATTCATGTGTACTTGTTACTCTCTCTAATTTATACACCTAAATATACTGTTTGGACCCTAGTAAGTGTCAAGTCGACCTCTCGTCACTACTTCTTCGAGATTAGACTGGATACTTACTGGGTACATATGATTTATGTACTCATGCTACGCTCTGTACTTAATTGTATATGTTCTTATGCAGGTGCATCTAGGTATCAGTCCGATGTTCGTCCTTGATGTTTGCCTGGTCCAGACTTCACGGTGAGCTGCTCCTCTTGACGACACTCGGCAGCACTATGGAGTCTTCTTTTGTTATTTTGTCTATTCTTTTCAGACAGTAGGACAATCTATGTATTCTTTTGCTTTTACTCTACTAGTATGCCTGTAGACTTGTGACACTAGTTCCTGACACACACGTTAGCAGACATTAGTTTGGGATGCAAATATTAAATTACGACCTTTATGGCTATTTCTGATTAAGATTGCCTAAGTTACCCGTTTTTACTTAATGTCTTAAATCTAAATCAAGTAAGTGTTGGAAATGTTTTGGTAAATTAAATAAAACTCACTAGTTTGTTGATGTTGGCTTGCCTGACTACGGTGTTGGGCGCCATCGCGGCCCGAGTTAAGATTTGGGTCGTGACAACATGGTATCAGAGCTCTAGGTTTACGCAGGTCTCACAAGTTATGGGCAAACCCAATAGAGTCTTGCGGATCAGTACGGAGACATCTATATTTATCTTCGGGAGGCTATAGGGTGTTAGGAAATCTCTCTTTATTCTCTTCTATCGTGCAGTTGATGGTATACTAAATCTCACTCTTCTATTCTCTCACAAATGGTCAGGACCCGCGCAACCGACGTTACGGACCTGGGGGGCGCTAACCCCGTCATCCGAGGCCATGGCAGAGGTCGGGAGAGGGCACCGGCCAAGGTAGGAGACGAGGGCGTCCTAGAGCTGTTCCAGTTGCACCACCAGTGGATCCCCTTACTGAGGATCATGGCGAGGTGCCCCCAATAGATCATACCATGTTGGACTTCATCATGGCACCGGGATTTTCGGAGGTCATGGGTCGTATGATGCGGTTCATGGACACAATGACTCATACTGGTTTATTTCCAGTGGATCCTGCCACATCTCAGGCGGGAGGGGGGAGCACAGACCCCTACTTCCCAGGCCACAGGACATGCAACAACAGTATATCATACCCCAGGTACACTGCCTGTGGGCGGGGTCCAGCCAGTAGCAGCAGCACTTGAGGTCAGTCCAGCTACGGACGGTGATCCGCAGAAGTTATTAGACAGGTGGACTAGACTGCACCCTCTTGTCTTTCGAGGTGAGCGTCATGAGGATGCATAGGACTTTATTGATAGGTGCAGGATAGACTGCACAACATGAGGATACTGGAGTCCCATGGAGTTGACTTCACTGCTTTTCAGCTAGAGGGAAGGGCCCGTAGATGGTGGTAGTTTTATATTCTTGGCAGACCGGCAAATTCTCCTCCCCTCACTTGGGAGCAGTTCACTCAGTTATTCCTGGACAAATATATTCCACCCTCAGAGACGGAAGAGCTGTAGTATCATTTTGAGCAGCTGGAGCAGGGTCAGATGTCAGTGACCCACTACGAGGCTAGGTTTTCTGAGCTGTCTCGTCATGCACTCATGATACTTCCTACTGATGCAGAGAGAGTGCAGCGTTTTGTAGCTGGGCTGCACTCAGGTATTAGGGCCAACATGGCCCGAGTGGTGGAGATGGGGAATCCTTATTAGCTTGTGGTAGAGATTGCTCGCAGGATCGAGGGTTATCGGTCGAGGAGCAGGGGATGTAGGATAAGAGAGCCAGATTTTCTGGGGATTTCAGAGGTGATCCATCCAAGGTTAGAGGTCAGTTTGGTAAGGGCCAGCCTAGTAGCCCCCCATTTCAGCACCCCCACCACGTCCTCGCGGTGCTCCCACGAGGCATTATTTTAGCGCTATGCCGGAGAGTTCTTATCGCCCATCAGCCATTCAGGGTTCCTCCGGCGGGTATTCTGGTCATTAGGGGTCTCCCAATTGCTTGATATGGTTTATTTTGAGGTCATCCAGGGCATGGATTGGCTATGTCCTTATCATTCCATTCTAGATTTCCATGCCAAGACCGTTCCCCTAGCCATGCCAGAGTTGTCGAGATTGGAGTGGAGAGGTTCGTCAGTTAGTGCAGCTAGTCGGGTTATTTCTTTGCTGAAGGCTCGACGTATGGTCGAGAAGGGTTGTTTGTCTTATCTTCCTTATGTACTGGAAACCACCGTTGAGTCCTCGATAATTGATTCAGTACCAGTAGTTTGAGAGTTTGCTTATGTATTCCCTTCAGACCTTCCAGGCATGCCACCGGATCGTGACATTGATTTTTGCATTGACTTAGCTCCAGGCACCTAGCCTATATCTATTCTCCCATATCGTATGGCTCCGAAGGAATTGAAAGAACAACTTGAGGAGTTTTTGGCTAATGGGTTTATCAGACCGAGTGTATCGCCTTAGGGTTCTCCAATGTTATTTGTGAAGAAGAATGATGGGACTATGCAGATGTGTATTGATTACCGCCAGTTGAACAAGGTCGCCATCAAGAACAAGTACCCGTTGACGCGTATCAATTATTTGTTTGAACAATTGCAGGGTGCTCGGGTGTTTTCTAAGATTGACTTGAGATCGGGGTACCATCAGCTAAAGATTCGGGACTCGGATTTTCCGAAGACTGCCTTCCGTACGAGATATGGTCATTATGAGTTCCTGGTGATGTCCTTTGGCTTGGATAATGTCCCAGTAGCATTTATGGACTTAATGAACAGGGTGTTCAGGCCTTATATTGATTCTTTTTTCATTTTCTTTATTGATGACATTCTGATTTACTCACGTAGCATGTGGGAGCACGAGCAACATTTGAGAGTTGTGCTCCAGACCTTGTGAGAATAAAAGTTGTATGCTAAGTTCTCCAAATGTGAGTTTTGGTTGGATTCTGTAGCATTCTTGGAACATGTGGTATCCAGAGAGGGTATCAAGGTGGATCCTAAGAAGATTGAGGCAGTTCAGAGTTGCCCACGCCCTACTTCAGCGATAGAGATCAGGAGCTTTTTGGGTCTGGCAGGTTATTATCGACGATTGGTGGAGGGTTTTTCATCCATTGCGGCTCCTTTGACTAGATTGACTCAGAAGCTCAAGACAACATTGCCCTCAACACCAGTCCTAGTATTGCCTTCCGGTTCTAGGATGTATATAGTTTATTGCGACATTTCACGCGTCGGTTTGGGATGTGTGTTGATGCAGGGCGGTGAGTTATTGTATATGTTTCACGTCAGCTGAAGGTTCATGAGAAAAATTACCCTGTGCACGATTTGGAGTTGGCGGAAATTGTTCATGCTCTTAAGATTTGGAGGCACTACTTGAATTGGGTTCCTTATGACGTTTATACGGACCACCGAAGCTTGCAGCACTTATTCAAGCAGAGGGATCTTAATTTGAGGCAGCGCAGGTGGCTTGAGTTGCTGAAGTATTATGACATCACCATTCTTTATCATCCGAGAAAGGCGAACGTTGTTGCAGATGCCTTAAGCAGAAAGGCAGAGAGTATGGGTAGCTTGACTTACATTTCAGCGAAGGAGAGACCTTTAGCTCTGGACATTCAGTCCTTGGCCAATCGCCTGGTAAGGTTAGACCTTTCAGAGCCCCGCTGAGTTCTTGCACGTGTGGTTGCTTAGTCTTGATTATTGGGGGAGATCAAGGCTTACAGTTTGACGATCCACACTTGGTGGCTCTCCGGGAGACAGTGGTGCAGGGTGGTACCAAGGAGGATTCTATTAGCGAGGATGGTGTTCTGAGACTTCAGGGTGGCTTATGTGCCCCTAATTTTGATGGCCCGAGGGAGAGGATTTAAGAGGAGGCTCACAGTTCACGGTATTTTATTCATCCTGGTGCTACGAAGATGTATCGTGACTTGAGTCAGCATTACTGGTGGAGGCGGATGAAGAAAGGCATAGTGGAGTATGTGGCTAGATGTTTAAATTTCCAGTAGGTTAAGTATGAGCACCAGAGGTTGGGAGGCCTACTTCAGCACATGCCTATCCCTTAGTTGAAATGGGAGCGCATCACTATGGACTTCGTAGTTGGGTTGCCTCAGACTTTGTGGAAGGTTGATGCGGTTTGGGTCATTGTGGACATGTTGACCAAGTCGGCGCATTTCATTTCAGTAGCTACTACTTATACTTCTGAGAGTTTGGCCTAGATCTACATTCGGGAGATAGTTTGGTTGCACGTTGTGCCTGTGTCCATTATATCAGATCGAGGTCCTCAATTCACCTCGCACTTCTAGAGATCAGTACAAAGTTAGTTAGGCACCCGGGTAGATCTCATCACATCATTCCACCCTCACACCGACGGGCAGTCGGAGCAGACAATTCAGATATTGAAGGACATGCTCAGAGCATGTGTGATTGACTTTAGAGGGCAGTGGGACCAGTTCTTTGCTTTGGCCTAGTTTGCTTATAATAATAGTTATCAGTCCAACATTGATATGGCTCCATTTGAGGCCTTGGATGGTCGGCGATGTCGTTCTCCCGTCGGGTGTTTTGAGCCTTGCCTAAGCTATATGGCACCGATATAGTGAAGGATGCTTTGGAGAAGGTGAAGTTGATTCAGGAGAGGCTTCGCACAGCACAGTCCAGACAGAAGAGTTACGCGGATCGGAAGGCGCGTGATGTATCATATATGGAGGGCGAGAAGGTTTTGTTGAAGGTCTCGCCGATGAAGGGTATTATGAGGTTTGAGAAGAAGGGCAAGCTAAGCCCAAGGTTTATAGGCCCATTTGAGGAGCTGAGACGAGTTGGGGAGGTTGCCTATGAGCTTGCTTTACCTCCCAGTTTATCAGGAGTTCATCCGGTCTTTTTTTAAGGCATCAGCCCTTTGGAGAACACGTGAATAATTCTTTTTAACTATTTTGAGTAATTTTATCTTAGCTTTAACCATAGTTCTTCAATTATTATCTTGTATTTTACATTTATGAGCTTAATTGCATATTCTACTTGTGTTTCTGCTTCAAATATGAGTAGCTAGACCCTTAAGCTAGGATTGTGGCTTAACCCTAGTGTGGGTAATTAATGGGTTTTCAATTATAGGATGATTATGTGTATGGGTGTTTTGTATTTAGCTTAATTTGTGCATAAATCTCAGATTTAGTGGTTGCAAACAGCATTTCAAGCCTTGATGACTAGGGTCACACTTAAGAAAGAGGACCCAAGTCTAGGTAATTGAGCTAACGAGGTATTGGGGCAAACTCAAGAGATTGATCGACCTGATAAAAGGGTGAATGCTAGAGATGTCTACACCCGACTTGAGCCAATTCATGTGCATAAATGAAAACACCCAATTGTGCTTGAGAAGGCCAAATTGGGCAAAGTCACCCATTACATGAGGTTATTCTTTTCACCCACTTTTCGCAAATTCATCCTCAATTTTAGATCCGTTAGTCACTCACCTAGGAGGAAGTCACAGCCCTAGTCCCTTTATCAACTGAGTAATCTACAAAAAGATATTAGTTAGCTAGTTCATAGTTTCATTTAGACTCATTCATAGTACAATTACAACAACCTTTTTATGAGAAGTGTAATTAAGAGCATGACACACCACTAGATCAAATACAAATCCCAAAGCAAGTGCATGCTATGGAGGGGGTAAATATTTTGGTGAACAAGCGAAGGCCTCGTGGGAATCAAATGAAAAACTAAAAATGACCAATGCGACCAAGGAGTGAGTGGGTTTAATCAAGAAGAATATTATGGTGATCCAGATGAAGATGTGATGTATGCCAATAATTTTCAAGGGCAAAGGAACAATCAAGGAAACAATAAAAATTGGAATAATCAAGGGAACAACCAAAGTTGGAACAATAAAAGGCAAAGAAATTGGAACAATACTAACAACTCAAGAAATTGGGGGAACAACAACCAACAATGGGGAGGCAACCATAGCAATTGGGATGGTAATGGTAATCGGGGGTCGGGCTTTCAAAGGCCCCCGCTGTACCAACAACCAAGAAATCTACCCCCCTATCAATCACAAGGCCAAGGTTCCTCAAGTAATGACATGGGAAGAATTGAGCAAATGTTCAAACAAATGATGGAATGCAATGCGGATTCGGATGCTCAACTTGCCTCCCATAACACCTCCATTCGAAATCTTGAAGCTCAAATGGGACAAATCTCACAAGCCTTGAACACACGCCCGAAGGGAGCACTACCTAGTAATACGGTGGTGAACCCCCAGGGTGGGAACAACAACAACAATACCGGTCATGCCATGGCGGTGACCACAAGAAGTGGACGAGGTGGTGAGGCTAGTTATTCAAAGCAAAAGAGAGTTGTTGGTGATAATGTTGACTTGCAAAATGATGAGGTTCCGATTGAGGTTGAGCATGTGTTGGAAGAGCCAACAACTAGTGAAGTGAGAATTGATATTCATGACCATGAAGAGTAATTGCAAAGTGACGTGACCCATCTAGGGAACACGTAATTGACATACCCGAACCGATTGTGTTGAAAGAAAAGGCACCATTGCCTATGCCTCCTCCTCCCTATCCTCAAAGGTTGGCAACGCAAAAGAATGAGAACCGATTCAAGAAATTCATCGACATGATGAAGAGTTTATCCATCAATGTTCCTTTGGTTGAAGCACTTGAGCAAATGCCGGGGTATGCTAAGTTCATGAAGGACTTGGTCACAAAGAAAAGGTCAATGGAGCGCGAAACTATAAAAATGACTCATCAAGTGAGTGCTATAGTGCACTCAATGGCACCCAAGCTTGAAGACCCCGGGGCATTAACCATTCCTTGTACAATTGGTAGCACGGATTTTGCCAAGGCATTGTGCGACTTGGGAGCTAGTATCAATTTAATGCCATATTCGGTCTTTAAGACCTTGGGAATGGGTCAACCTAGGGTTACTTCCATGCGACTTCAAATGGCGGATCGATTTATGAAGCGACCTCTAGGGATCATTGATGATGTGTTAGTGCGGGTTGACAAGTTCATTTTGCCCGCGGATTTTGTTATCTTTGATTGTGAGGTGGATTATGAAGTTACTATCATCTTGGGAAGTCCCTTACTTGCAACGGGGAAGGCCTTAGTTGATATGGAGGCCGGTGAGCTCACCTTCCGGGTCGGCGATGAAAAGGTCATGTTCCACGTTTGAAAGTCAATAAAGCAACCCAATAGCACATAGGTATGTTCTTTCATGGACCTAGTCACCAAGGTCATTATTGATGAAACAAGCTCAATGATAAATGTTGAAGATCCCGTGGATGCAGCTTTATTGAACCATGATGATAGTGTGGTGGATGGCTTGATCGAGTGTACCAATGCTCTACAAGGCATGGGTTCTTATTCATATGGTCCTCGAAAGTTATCCTTGGATTTGGAGAATCGGAAAACTCCTCAGACAAAGTCTTCAATTGAAGAGACACCTACATGGGAGTTGAGCCACTTCCACCACACCTCAGGTATTAATTTCTGGGTCCTTCTCGTACTTTACCTATTATATTTTCATCTTGCCTAACCAAATTGCAGGTAGACTCTACTCTCAAAGTGCTAAAGAAGAGGATGAAGGCCATAGGTTGGACACTTGCTGATATTCGGGGTATAAGCCCCGCATTTTGTATGCACAAGATCATTCTTAAGGATGGAGCAAAGCCTTCTGCAGAACACCAACAGAGGCTAAATGAGGCAATGCAAGAGGTTGTCAAGAAAGAGATAATCAAGTGGCTCGATGTTGGGGTCGTCTACCCAATCTCTGATAGTGCTTGGACTTCTCGAGTCCAATGTGTTCCGAAAAATGGTGGCATGACCGTGGTACAAAATGACAAGAATGAACTTATTCCAACAAGGACAGTCACTGGTTGGCGGGTATGAATGGATTACCGCAAGTTGAACAAAGTGACCTGCAAGGATCACTTCCCTTTGTCTTTCTTGGACCAAATGCTTGTAGCGGGTGCATGATGGCAATTTTCACTGATATGGTTGAAGACTTTCTAGAGGTATTCATGGATGATTTCAGCGTGGTAGGGGACTATTTTGATGAATTCTTGAAGAATCTTGATAAAGTCCTTGCCCGTTGTGACGAAACCAACCTAGTGCTCAACTAGGAAAAATGTCACTTTATGGTTGAAGAAGGGATAGTTCTGGGCCACAAAATCTCAAAGCATGGAATTGAAGTAGACAAGGCCAAGATCGAGGTCATTTTCAAATTGCCTCCTCCGACCTCAATGAAGGGAGTTCGTAGCTTTCTTGGGCATGCAGGGTTCTACCGGCGCTTCTTTAAAGACTTTCCGAAGGTGGTGAATCCTCATTTCAAGCTATTGGAAAAATATGCCAAGTTCCACTTTGATGACAATGTATGAGAGCGTTTGAGTTGTTGAAGCAAAAGCTTACTACCACGCCAATTATCACCGTGTCGGATTGGAGCTCTCATTTTGAGCTAATGTGTGATTCTAGTGATGTGGCAGTGAGAGCGGTGTTGGGCCAAAGGGTGAACAAAATCTTTCACCCCATTTACTATGCAATCAAGACCATGAACTCCGCCCAAATGAACTACACCGTCACCAAAAAAGAGTTGTTGGATATAGTCTTTGCGATGAAGAAATTTTGGTCTTACCTTACGGGCGCCAAGGTGGTTGTTCACACCGACCATGCGGCGTTCCGGTACTTAATGATGAAAAAGGATTCCAAGGCTACGCTCATGCGGTGGGTGTTATTGCTTCAAGAGTATGACTTGGAGATCATTGATAAAAAGGGGAGTGAGAATCAAGTGGCCAGCCATCTTTCTCGTTTGGAAGAGCAAGGGAGGCCAAGTGATGGTCTTGAGATTAATTATAGCTTCCCGGATGAACAACTTCTATTCGTCTCTTTGCACGATATGCCATGGTTCGCGGACATCGCCAACTATATTGTCACTGGTGTTGTCCCGTTTGACCTCTCTTCTAACCAAATGAAGAAGCTTAGACGGGATAGCATGGATTATTATTGGGATGATCCGTATTTGTTCAAGATATGCAATGCTGGTGTCATTCGGCGATGCGTTCCCGAATAAGAGAAAGTGTCAATTCTTGAGTCGTGCCACTCCTCACCTTATAGTGATCATCATGGAGGGGCAAGGACCGCTTCAAAAGTCTTAAGTTGTGGTTTTCTTTTGGCCTACTTTGTACAAGGATGCTAGTGAGTTGGTCAAGCAGTGTGATGAATGCCAAAGAATGAGAGGCATATCTAATAAAGATGAAATGCCTCTCATTACTATCCTTGAGGTGGATATCTTCTATGTTTGGGGAATTGATTTTATGGGGCCCTTTGTTAGCTGATGTGGAAACACCTACATACTTCTGGTAGTGGACTATGTTTTGAAATGGGTGGAAGCCGTGGATTTGCCCAACAATGAGGCCCGAAGTGTGGTTCAGTTTCTAAAGAAGAATATTTTCACAAGATTTGGGACACCCCGTGCCATCATCAGTGACGGGGGTTCTCATTTTTGCAATAGGGCCTTTGATTCATTGCTAGACAAGTATGGAGTCAATCATAAAATGTCTACTCCGTACCATCCTCAAGAAAGTGGCCAAGTTGAAGTGTCTAATCGTGAAATCAAGAACATTTTGGCCAAGACAGTGAATGCTAATCGAACTGATTGGTCCTGAAAGCTTAATTATGCTCTTTGGGCTTACCGGAATGCTTTCAAAACACCTATCGGTATGTCTCCTTACCAGTTGGTTTATGGAAAAGCATTTCATCTCCCGGTGGAATTGGAGCACAAGGCACTATGGGCATTGAAAAAGTTGAACTTGGATTGGGATACAACTGCAAATCTTAGAGTTGTACACCTCAATGAGCTAGATGAGTTCAAATTCCACGCATATGCTAGTTTTTCTTTTTACAAAGAGAAAATGAAGTACTTGCACGACAAATATGCCAAAGACCGGAAGTTCAAGGTGGGAGACTTGGTGCTTCTTTTCAATTCTAGGCTTCGTCTCTTCTCGGGTAAACTTAAGTCCAAGTGGAGTGGCCCATTTGAAGTGGTATTGGTTACACCTTTTGGTGCTCTTGATCTAAAAAACAAGAATGGAGATATTTTTAGTGTGAATGGGCAGCGGGTCAAACATTATCTTGGTAAATTTGAAAATAGCCACGTGGTGGCTCTGATGAAATTCCTTTGAACATGGTAACATGCATCGTGCCACGACGTTAAATGAGGCGCTTCTTCGGAGGCAACCCAAGCGATTTCTTTTCTTTCTTTTGGTTGTTTTTGGAAGGATAGTTTTTTTGTGAACTAACCAGTTGTGAAGTTGATGCAGGACTTGGTTGGATACAGTGCAGGTGAAAATCTGGAAATTGAGCAAAGTAGCAAAACTCTGCTGTAGTGGTCATAAATCTGCTGTCAGCGGTGACCAAGTGCTGTAGCGAAAATTAACCGCTGACAACGGTCCATTTGGTCCCAAATACATGCTCTCTGAATCTCCACTCCGCTGCAGCGTTTACTATTTCGCTGTCGCGGAGCGCATTTCGCTGTGGCGATGAAATTTCGCTGCAGCGGTGAAGGGGAAAGTTCAGCAAGTCTGAAAGAACAAAAGCGCGGTCAGCGGTAAAAATCCACTGCCGCACTACGTGAGGCGGTCATGGGTCCCACCTTTTAGTATATATACTAAGAGACCCTCACTTTTTACCCTTTTCACTCATTTGCTATCAAACCTTACATAATTATTGTGCATTTACTCCTTCACTGCTCCTCTAAGGCCTTTAATTTCATCATTTTCATCCTTCATCTTCCTTCAATTACTGGTATGTTTCATGTTTAATTTTCTTTAGTTGAGTATTTTTTCTTAGTTTTAGGTTGTTTTATTGTGTTTTTATTTTATTTTTCTTTTTGTATAGAGTTATACAACCCTAATCCTTGAAATTGAATTGTTAATATATTTTACAATGTTGGGATAATACTTTCTGGGTTCCTATGTGGGTAAAGGATGTTTCATATGTTCAATTTCGTGAAAATTTTAAAATTTTTGATGAACCCTAGCCCTAAGTGCACTGTGTTCACGACCTCCGATGCAACGGTTTAAAATTCCGCTGATAGCGGAGGTCCAAAACTTCATATTTTCCAATTGAGAATTTCGCTGCAGCACTTTAAAAATCCGCTAATAGAGGTCCTGTGTAATGCTGCAACGGTCAATAAAACGCGGTCAGCGCTTCACAGGTTCAGAGAGTTTTACTCTCAGATGTCTTAACTTCCGCTGCAGCGGCCAGATTTCCGCTGTTAGCGATGAAACAATGCTATAGAATTTCATTTTTCCGCAAACCGCGCTTCATAAGTTCAGAGAGGGGTAGTCTGAATCCCCTGATTCCACTGCATCGGTTTCTTTTCGCTGACAGCGGTTTGGTTAGATGTGCACTGTTTCATTCTCGTCTTATGATCTTCTATCAGATACTCATGTACAATGCATTGACACTGTTTGTCACATGTTTGCAGAGAATGGTGAAATCAAGGGGAGGACCTGAAAAGAAACCCGGGAGGAGTAACCCTTCAAGGGGTCGAGGCAAAGGAAAGAAACAAAACCCATTGGGCCCGACACAACAAATCGGGAAGAAATAAAAGAGAAAAATAACAAGTCCCGCAGAATCAGAGTCCAGTGAGTACTTGCCCTCCCCGGAAGCTTCGGAGGGACATAATGGGGCGGCTCTAGCACTTGCGTTATCAAAGCCAAAGAGACTCATCAACGAGCCTACTAGATCGGAGTCTTCTGATGATTCCTCTAGCCATTCAACCACTCCTCCATAGGGCACAGGTGGAACAACCTAGTCAGCAGCTCATATAGCAGCCCCTCCTTCCATCAACCTCGATAGCTCAGACGAGGGTCCTGATGATGGAAGGGGTAGAGACACTCAAGCACAAACTGCCGGTATTCTAAGGACCAGAAACCCCTCACCATGGCAGGACCGGTTTGTCTCTGAACCGGCCTACCATCAGCTTAGAGAAATGTGGCCTCAGAGATCACTTATCCCGGAAAGTCCCTTCATCATCAAGGACCTCCTACCCCTCAATCCCAATGTGAAAAAGCAGTTCTTATAAAGGGAGAGGTGGGACCTTTTCAATACCAAGGTGGTTGACGCAAATGAATATGTCATGAAGTAGTTTTACACAAATGTGGCAATCACCAAAAAGGACACATACCTCACACAAGTTCGCAACAAGAAACTTATGTACGCTGGAAAAGCTTTTAATGACTATGCAGATTTCGAGGAGGTAGATGAGACTCGATACTTAGAGAAAGTGAATCAGAAAGATTTGGCTCACCCATGGTTGGCTTCAGTCATTGCTTCTCCAGGGACTACACCGGATTGGTTGGCTGGAGGCATGATCAGGAGGAATACATTGAGTTTTGAGGCCAGGGGATGGGCTACATTTGTGTCCAACAGGATAGACCCCATACTCCATGACAGTGATATGCTCCTTTCCAGGGCGGTGATAGTAGGGTCTATTATGGACAGTATCCCTATTAAAGTCGAGAACATCATGTGCACAGTGATAAATCGGGTTGTGAAGAAAAATGAGGCCTCCTATCCCTTTCCCAACTTCCTCACTATGTATTTTCGAGACAACGAGATTTAGAGGAGGGATTTTAATAGATTTGTGAAGCCACGGACAACTTTCTCTTGGTACCATTTGAAAGGGTCAGACAACCCCAAGCAAAACGGGAAAGCCTCCACCTCTGCAGCCCCTGGTACTTCCACAGCCACAGAGCCTCCATCAGATCCTGCCATTCCCATACCAGTTTCAGTTCCATCATCATCCACCTATCCTCAGACAGCCTTGAAAGTGTCCCAGACTTTAGTTGGTATCACCAACTGGCTGTAGGTAGCCTCTTCTAGACTTTCTGACCTTTCTTCTACAGTTGCAGCCTAGTCAGCTCTGGCAACCATTGCATTGCCTCCTACTCTGGAGGAAACATTGAAGAGCGTGGTGGATAACCAGAAGAAGATCATGAAGACACTGGGGAAGCAATAAGAGGAGATCAACTATTGGGCCAAGTATGTAAAGAAGATGAAAAAGGCCCAGGATGATACGAAGAAGGTGTAGAAGAAGATGTTGGAGACCCAGAAAGCCTTGGTGAAGGAGTTGGAAAATGTCGCTGTCGCGGGGGACATCCCCCTGGATCTTTTGCTAGAAGAGTCCAAGCCCACTGACCAGTCTACACTTGTAGATGCGGCAGACCTCCACCTGCTCCAGTTCGTAAAGGTGCCATCCCCCAGACGGAGGACATGGAGATTCAGTTAGAGGAGCCCGAGGTCCAGACATCCATGCAGACATAGGACCTTCCTATCACCACTGGCGCAACACCATCTTCATTAGCCCATGTTGACCCTTCTCCTATGCAGTATGAGGCACCATAGGGAGTTTCTTTTTACTCTCTCTCACCCCTCTCCCTGATTTATTTTTGGTTAGTTAGCATTGAGGACAATGCTAGCTTTTATTGGAGGGGGTGGCCTCTTGTTGGTAGTTGATAATTTTAGAGAATTTGATGAGTTTTGGTTTGTAATAACTGTTAATACTCTTTTTCTTTTCCTTATTTACATTTCCGTACTTTTAATTTTGGTATGTACATATTCAGATTCCCTACCTTATCATACATATATATTCATCCCCTATTATAAATATTCATTTTTTGGTTTTTCAAATTTTCTACATTATAACTTCTTTAGCTTTTGCCATTTATAGTCTAACTTCTTATTTTATTTAGTATATTCTTTTCAATTTGCAACTTCTTCTCTTCCTTTTAGCGTTGTCAATAAGCCCCTAGTTTTCTTAAGGCCACGGTTCTTTCCAGGGGTGGAAATTGTGCGAACCAATTGTCTCTTCCCTACGACAGACGGTGTGACGACCTTCTTAAGGGATTGAGTCCATTTTTCATTTTGTTTTTGTTTTCTTTCGTTTAGTATTAGTGAATAAATGTGATTCAAATAAAGCTTCACTTGGCACCAACAGATTTACCTTTGACCTTATGGTTAAAGACAGATTACAAATGAGACTAGTTCTAGTTGTGACCCTTAGAGTCTTGAGTTGACTGAAACTGTCGTCAAGTGGTATTCATGGACATATTTGAGTTTGCAATTTGAACCAAGATTGTTGTGGGCCCTCAACGCGATGCTCTTTAGCAATCCTAAGGCTTGTGAGGTGAGGTTTGTAATTGCATATCCCGAGTGTCGTGCCTAAAAGTCTAGAACTTGCCCCGAGTGGTTTTCTAGGCGAAATCTTAAGTGAACTCCACTTGTGAAATGATCATAGGCCTTCCTTGACTCCCTACTGAAATTGAAAGACCTCATTACCCTACCTTGACATTATCCCTAGTCAACCCTTTTTGAGCCCGAGCCTATTTGTTCAAAAAACCACGTTGTAAACCTTCATCCGTTCTCTAACAACCCTCTCTTGGCACCCATTCTTTCATTGAGCACTCTTGATGAAGAATAGGCAAAAATCATAAATTAGGGGGGGGGGGGAGACAAGGATTTGCATAGTGATTAAAGGCTTGGTGATAAAAAAAATGGGCCAAAGAAAAGGTTGAAAAGCAAAATGAACCAAAAAGAAAAGAAAAAGGGTGAGAGGAAAAGAAAAAGAAAAGCAAAAGTTTGAAAAAGAGGTTGAGACAATGGGAACCAAAGCAAGAGAAAGAGTGACTATGAGTCTCTCTAAGTTCCCAAGGAAAATGTGTGACTGAAAGAGTCAAGAGTAAAATGTGCAAAAATGTGAAAAATTGGAGTGCTTAAGGGAAGATTTTTTACCAAAGTTCATCATGACCACTTTTGATCCAAGAAGCCTCCATTACATCCCGACAAATCCCTATAGGATCGCAAGTTGAGTTAGCTTACATTAGTGGTGATTTACACGAGGGGAAAGCTTATGGTACTTAAAGCCGGACTTGAGGCGTTCATTTGAGAGTGAAGAGAGCACCCCATGACAAACCCAATTTTGATAGTTCAATATTTATGGTGAGTTGAGCCCAATGAAAGTATAGGAGGAAGAGTCTGGGATCCACAATGATTGAGGTGAAAGAGAGATGCTCTATGACGACCTTAGTCAACTCTTGAAGCTTTGGTGTCACATTAGATCTAATGAGCTAGAAACGCATTGCATAAGTTTGTCAATAATACATTTGTGTTGAGGATAATTGTTAGTCCCAATTGAAGCTTGATGAATCACATATTAATAACTGAAATACTTTCTCTTTTCTTGTTATAGAGGTGGAAGTTATTTTGTTTTCTTGAGGAAAACCAAAAAATTTAAATTTGGGGGAGTTGATACTAGTGATTTATACTACTATTTACTCCCATTTTCTCAGGTTTTCAGACACCAATTGGCTTAATTAACCCCACATTTTGATGCAAGTTGTTTCAATTGTAGGATTTGAGTCAATTTTTAAATATTGATCCAAAATGACCACGAAAAGGAGCAGAACTTGCAAAATTCCAGAACCCAGCTAAAACGCTACAGCGGATTTCTCTCTGCTGCCACGCTGCAAACTTCAGAGAAGCTGTTTTTAAGGCGAAGGAAAATGTTATCTGTGCTACTTTTCCGCTGCAGCATTTCATACACCTCTACAACGCGCATTATTTTGCTGGACGCATTTGATGAACTTCAGAAAGTTAGCAAAAATGGTAATTCAAGTTTCCGCGGCCAGCGCTATTTTTTCGCGGCCGCGTTCCAGCCACTGACATCACTCCATTATTCCGCTGGGCGCAAAGTTGAAAATTCAGAGAGCTACAAAATTCAAGATCGCTGCAGCGGAAGCCTCTTCGCTCCAGCGCTCAGAAATATGCTGGGAGCGGATTCTCCGTAGGGGAATTTTTGTCCAGTATTTCCAGCCATGTAGAAATAGATCTTTTCTCATTTTTTAGGGCATCATCCGTTTGGAGAACACGTGAATAGTGTTTTTTGACTATTTAGAGTAATGTTAGCTTAGCTTTAACCATAGTTCTTCAATTAGTATCTTGTATTTTACATTTATGAGCTCAATTTCATCTTCTACTTGTGTTTCTGCTTCAAATATAAGTAGCTAGACCCTCAATCTAGGGTTGTGGCTCAACCCTAGTGCGGGTAATTAATGGGTTTTAAATTTTAGGATGATTATGTGTATGGTGTTTGGTATTTAGCTTAATTTGTGCATAAATCTCAGATTTAGTGGTTGCAAACACTATTTCAAGCCTTAATGACAAGGGTCACTCTTGAGAAAGAGGACCCAAGTCTAGGTAATTGAGCTAACGAGGTATTGGGGCAAACTCAAGAGATTGATAGACCTGATAAAAGGGTGAATGCTAGAGATGTCTACACCCGACTTGAGCCAATTCATGTGCATAAATGAAAACACCCAATTGTGCTTGAGAAGGCCAAATTGGGCAAAGTCACCCATATTAACGAGAGGTAGTGGGTGAGTAACTTTACATAAGGTTATTCCTTTCACCCACATTTCACAAATTCATACTCAATTTTAGATCCATTAGTCACTCACCTAGGAGGAAGTCACATCCCTAGTCCCTTTATCAATTGAGAAAATCTACAAAAAGATATTAGTTAGCTAGTTCATAGTTTCATTTATACTAAATCATAGTACAATTACAACAACCTTTTTATAAGATGTGTAATTAAGATCATGACACGCCATTAGATCATTTAGACACACAACTCCCACATTCTTAGCTCCATGTGGAAATCGATCCCGACCCTTCGGGTAAAAGCTGCATCGACCCCTTCCTTGCTACTGTTTAGTGGTTTAGGTGGGATCCGATCAAAGACATCCACACCTATTCAGCACTCAAGTATGATTCTAGACCCGTTCGAGGACGAACGTTTGTTTAAGAGGTGGAGAATGTAACGACCTGACCGGTCGTTTTGTGTTCTAGGACCCTGTGCCCCTAAATGAGGTTTGGAGAAGTTTGGAGTGGTATAGGAACACTTAATTCCTTAAGGTTGGCCTTAAAGGCCAAGTTTGACTTCAGTCAACGTTTTTGGTAAACGACCTCGAAATCGGGATTTGAAGGTTCTGTTAGGTTCGTATGATGATTTTGGACTTAGGTGTATGTTCAGAACGGGTTTTGGATGACCCGGGAGCGTTTCGGCGCCAAATAGACGAAATATGATTCCTTAAGTTTAAAAATTGAGGTTTGGAACGTGTTATTGTGTTCGAGGTCCAAACAGAATTCCGAGATCGGTAATAGTTTCGTTATGTCATTTATGACTTGCTCACAATATTTGGTATCATTCCGAGTAGTATAGGTAGGTTCGGCGTGTTGGAAGCGAATTCTAGAACTTGAAGTTCAAAGTTTTATTCAATTTGGTTTTGGGGTCGGATTCTTAGTTTTTTTTTTTTTCGTGTTCCAAGAATTTGAGTGAGTCCGTATCATGAATACAAACTTGTCAGTGTCTTTGGACGGGATCTCGTGGGGCTCGGGTGAGTTTCGGAACCCTCGGAGCTAAAAGCTAAACACTAGATTTTTACAGTCTAGTTTCCTTCTATGTGTTCTCGAGTGTACTCACGCGTTCGCATAGAAGGAGTTGGCAGGGGTGGAAAAATACCCTATATGTTCGCACAAGCTTGCATGTGTTCGCATAGGGTAAGGCAGTGGGTCGCCTCAGCTTTTGCTCTCTGTGTTCGCACCCATCCCCACCGCGTTTTCATGACCCCATCCGCGTTGGCATATAAGGGCCTCAGGGGGCCTGGCCATTTGGCCTTCGCGAACGCACTGCCCTTGCTGCGTTCTCATGTAAGGGGCAGTTGGACAGTGTGATTTAAAAACGGGACTTAGTCATTTTTCACCATTTTTCTTCCATCTTTGGCGAATTTGAGAGCTTGCAAGAAGATATTTTTCCTAGCTACTGTAAGTAAGTAATTCTTACTATAAATTAAGTTTAATACTTTAATTATTAGGTAGATTAACACATTAAATTAGTCAAAATTATGGATTTAGAGTAAAACCTAGGTTTTTGATAAAAATGGGAAATTACCAAGGTTTATGACAAAATAAATAAATCATTCTTCTTGTTCTTCAACTTTGGTGTAGGACACGAAATTAACTTTTTTAGCAAAAATACGCTTAGTAGAACACGAGTCTAGCACCCAATCTCTTGCATTAGCCATAAAATTTTCTTGAGAAATGTACACAACAATTATATAGCCGCTTAGTCAAATTTATTTGTTTACTTTACATGATTATCATTTCTCTTGAATCCTCTTCTACATTGAAAATTTTATGATGGCTTAGTGTGCCCCAATAAATAATTATTATCTCTAATAAAGTTTGAACACAAATAAATAACGTATAGTTATATGAAGAAATATCAGTCATTATTCAACATTCACTCAAATGATCAAGAGAGAAGCAAAGAATATTTTTAGAACATAAAGTACTTACACCAAAATATAATATACTTCGGTTCTCCAATATCTAATGTCGCCACAAGAATCAAAAAATTTGTAAGGCTCTACCTTATTAACATTAAAAAATTATTCTCAGCGACATAAGGGCGGACAAAAGTGATTGTCAACAAAATACATACATGAGTTCTTTTAGATAACGTCTACTAACCATTTTGATAAAGTCATATTTAGAAACACTCAATTATTCATCCATGATCTCTAGCAACATAAGTATACTGTAAAATATTGATGCATTAAGAAATTAAATTTTACCACTGCTCAAAACAAAATAACATATTTCCTCTTTAAAATGTTAAGAGAGAAAATTTGAAACATTCAGGATAAAGAGAACTACTAAATCATAAGACTAAAGAGATAACATGCATTCTCTTTCACAATACAAAATGCACATAAACAATAACACGCTACACATCCACTAACACATAGCCCGAAACACTAATAAAATTAGAAAAGATTATATTTATCATCTTATGGCCAAATATTATCTGCCTATTATTTTCTCGAGAATAAGAATAAAAGAATAAATGTTGAAGAGATATATATTAGTTCAATTAGGCATACCTGATACTTAGATATAATATTACGCAAAAACATAACAAGTGGAAGATATCACTGTATGTCTTTAAAGTCCATCAGAATTCCATAAGTAGTATTCTCCATAAGAACAAAGTGATATATCCTTAAGATCGTTGGAAAAATTAGTTATGGAGAATAAGAATTAGCTTGAGGCATATCAAGGACATTGTCCTTAAAAATATTTCATCCACATAGTGATATATAAAATTAGGCGAATCTCCCAGGATTCAACAAGCTCTTCCAATAATTAAATTGGGAATAGAACTAACAGAAAACTCAAGAAAGAAACCCAGCATATATAGGAGGGAGAGATGATTCAGAAAGTTGTATTAGAAAGAGTATCTTTAGCTCTCCAAAGATCATGTTTATATAGGCGTTGCTCCAACGGCTAGTTAACGGCTAGTTTAACTTTACAACAACAACAACAGCAACAACAACAACAACAAACCCAGTTTTATCCTAATATGTGGGGTCTGGGGAGGGTAGTCTGTACGCAGACCTTACCCCTACCTAATTCAGGTAGAGAGGTTGTTTCCAATAAACCTTCGTCTCAAGAAGGGCAAGAAGAAGAAGAGGGAAGCAAGGAAGGAAGAAAGATGGAAAAAAAAATTGTAACCAATAATAGCAACATGGAATATAATACCTGAGGCGAACAAAACTACATACCGTAATAAAAATCTAAGAATATGAAGGGAAATACATGCTACTAAGCCTATCGGTGAATATTATAAACTACCTACTAACCTTCTACCTTAATCCTCGACCTCCACACCCTCCTATAAAGTGTCATGTCCTCAGTGAGCTAAAGCAGCGTCATGTCCTGCCTAATCACTTCTCCCCAGTACTTCTTAGGCCTACCTCGACCCCTTCTCAAACTCTCCATGGCCAACCTCTCACACCTCCTGACAGGAGCATCAATGCTTCTTCTCCTAACATATGCGAACCATCTCAACCGCGACTCCCTCATCTTGTCCTCCATGGAGGCTACTTCCACTCTGTCCCAGATAGCTTCATTCTTAATCCTATCTCGCCTGGTACACCCACACATCCATCTCAACAGCCTTATCTCTACTACTCTCATCTTCTGCACGTGGGAGTTCTTGACTGGACAACACTCAGCCCCATACAACATAGCGGGTCGAACCACCACTCGATAAAACTTACCCTTAAGTCTTAACGGCACATTCATGTCACATAGAATACCGGAAGCGAGCCTCCAATTCATCCACCCCGCTCCGATGCGATGTGTGAGATCTTCGTCAATCTCCCCGTTACCCTGGATAATAGACCTGAGATACTTAAAACTCGCTCTCTTGGAGATAACTTGAGCATCAAGCTTAAACTCTACGTCTGCATCATGGGTCTCACTGAATTTGCACTCCAAGTATTCTGTCTTGGTTCTACTCAGTTTCAAACCTTTAGACTCCAAGGTCTTTCTCCAAACCTGAAACCTCGCGTTAACTCCGCTACGCGTCTAGTCAATTAACACTATATCATCGACAAATAGCATGCACCAAGGCACCTCCCCTTGGATGTGACGCGATATTACATCCATCGCCAAGACAAACAAAAATGGGCTAAGAGCTGATCCTTGGTACAACCCCATCACCACAGGGAAATAGTCCGAGTCACCACCCACAGTCCTCACCTGAGTCTTAGCATCATCATACATATCCTTAATCACCCTGGTCTATGCTACCGGAATGCCGCTAACCTCCAAACACCTCCACATGACCTAACTCAAAACTTTATCGTATGACTTCTCAAGGTCAAGAAACACCATATGCAAATCCTTCTTCCTCTCCCTCTACTGCTCCACTAATCTCCTTACAAGATGAATCGCTTCCGTAGTCGCCCCGGCATGAATCCAAACTTATTCTAAGAAATAGACACGCACCTCCTCACCTTGTCCTCCACCACTCTCTCCCAAACCTTCATAGTGTGAGTCAATAACTTGATACCCATATAATTGTTGAAATTTTAGATATCGCCCTTGTTCTTGTAAAGCGGAACCATCCTACTCCACCTCCATTCTTCGGGTATCTTCTTTGCCGTAAAAATAACATTAAGCGGCCTAGTGAGACACTCCAAACCTGCCCTCCCTGCATTCTTCCAGAATTCCACCGGGATTTCATCTAGCCCCTCTGCCCCTACACATCTTGCGCATCGCTCCTTCCACCTCCTCTACCGTAATCCGCCTACAGTACCCAAAATCCCGCCGACTCTCAGAGTTCTCCAACTCACCCAGCACAATGCGTCTATCCCTCTGCTCATTCAACAATTTATGTAAGTATGTATGCCATCTTCTCCTAATAAGTGCCTCGTCCATCAACATTTTACCATCCTCGTCCTTGATGCACTTGACTTGGTCTAAGTCATGGGATTTCCTCTCCCTCACCTTGGCCAACCAGTACAACCTCTTATCCCCACCTTTTCCCTCGAGCTCCTCGTACAAATAAGCAAATGTTGCGTTCTTAGCCGTCGTAACTACTAACTTTGCCTTTTTCTTTGCCTTTATGTAACACTCCCGATAAGTCCTTTTTTCCTCCTCTTTTGTACTCTCTACTAGCTTCAAATAAGCAGTTTTCTCAGCTTCCACTTTACCTTGAACCTCTCTATTCCACCACCAGTCCCCTTTATGACCCCCAGAAGAACCCTTCGTGACCCCTAAGACCTCTCTAGAAGCTACCCTAATGCAATCCGCAGTCATGGACCACATACTAGACGCATCCCCCACACTCATCCAGGCCCTCATAGCCAACGACTTCTCCCCTAACTCCTGAGCTTTGTCCTTGGCCAAGTTACCCCACTTGATCTTAGGTTGCCTGCACCCAGCCCTCTTCCTCATCCTCCTCTTGATCTCCAGGCCCATAACTAGGAGCCTATGCAGAGTCGTGAGCTGCTCACTCTGGATGACCTTGCATTCAGTGCACAAACCTTTATCGCCTTTCTTGCAGAGAAGATAATCAATCTGAGTCTTTCCCATTGAATTACGAAAAGTGACCAGGTTCTCTTCCCTCTTTGTGAAACTCGAGTTAGCTATAACCAAATCAAAAGGTCTAGCAAACTCCAACAGTGAATTACCTCCCTCATTCCTATCCCCCAAAACCGTACCCGCCAAGAACATCATCATAACCCCTAGAACTAGCCCCAATATGACCATTGAAATCTCCGCCACGCACCATCTCGTCCAAATCATCCCAAAATTGCTTCTGACCTCCTGGTTCAAACCTACCTGAGGAGCGTATGCAATAATTACATTTACAGTAAACCCACCAACCACCAACTTAATACTCATCAACTTATCATTTACCCTCCTAACCTCAACCACGAGCTCCCTGAGGACCATGTCTACTAAAATACCTACCTCATTCTTGCCCCCATCGCTCCCTAAGTACCATAGTTTAAACCCATCTACATCTCGTGCCCTAGTACCCTTCCATCTAGTCTCATGAACGCACGCTATGTTGATCTTCCTCTTCTGAAGAATCTTAGCTAACTCTATAGACTTCCCCGTAAATGTCCCAATATTCCAAGACCCAAGTCTCAACCTAGAAGCTTTCTTACCCCTTTTCCCACCCTTGGATCCCACCCCCAGCCCCGCCCGAGGACATGATTTTACTCTCAGATCGTTCACTACCGCCACTATAAGAAAAAGGTATTAGGTAAGAACTACCACTAAGAACCAAAAACGGGAACGAAGGACTACAAGATACGAACCCGAAAGCTAAAAACAACTCAAAGGAGTGACTACGAGAATAGAAACATGAGCAGGTTAGTAGATGTTTTCTATTGGACCAAAAATGATTATCGCGCCCCTTTTTCTCACTAAATCGGGCTTCAACACGTGACAACACTTTTAAGGTAAGTGTTAAAAGAGAGAGTCTCCACCTAACGGGTTTAAGGTGTGTTAGGACACCTATTTACAAGTAACTCTAGTTTAACCAGTTTGCGTCACCAAAGATCGGGTAAGGGCTCAAATTACCTCGAAGAGAAGGTGTTATGCACTCTACGAGGTCCATAATTGTGGGTCCTGACCTAACTCGCATTATATAAATTAGTCAAATAAACAGAATTATAATAAGTTTGGGCATTTACTATCAAACGTTCCTGAATAAACACAAATAGTTGATTTAAAGACAAGATGAGGGGGTCCTAAGTTTTTTAACCTAAAGGATCACCCCGTGCAACATAAATAACTATCATCAGGGGGCACAAACTATCATCTCCTGCTATCCAATTACTATCTTTAAGTTTTTACCTAGAGGACACAAGTTGAATCTAAACCTTGCCTTATGCGTTCACTACTCGTCCCATGTCTATAGCCCAGGAGGCGTTTGAACCTCTATTTTGGATGGTTCTAGAACTAACATAGGCTGCTAAAGAAAATGATAAAACTAGGTGACATACAAAACAAGTTGGACTTCATGTAAAGGCAATTAAGGGCTCAAGTTAGCCTCCACACTTAGACAATAAATGCACGCGAACAAATTTTGCCATTAAGCGTTAGACAGTTTCAGAATTGAGGCAAATAAAAGCCATTAAGCCCTATAGACATGATTTATATATGACCTTGGATTCAAACGGGCTGGCAGTTTCATATGCAAGATACCATTTTATAGGCAACTATATAGTTTAGGGGGATTTAGTATTGCATGTTGATTATTTAAATCACATATTATAAGTAATTAAACCTATAAACATGATCTCTAGGTGATTTACGTAGTAGTTGGCAGTGATAACCATTGGAAATACTCAGAATCACTCGGTTTTATCCTATGGGCATGCTTTCTAATAGTGGCATAGCTAAGCAACGAAACAGTGTTTGAAAATATTTTCACTTTAAAGCGAGTGATAATACCCTATAGGTAGGACTTCCAACGATTAGCAATTGAAACTGAATATTTTGTACTTAGCTCCTATAGACATGTCTTCTAAGTGAGAAATATAATAACAACAGCAAATTAACCAATTAAAGTCCTATAGGCATGATCTCTAGATGGAGATCAATAGAACACAAGATAATATAATCCTATGGTCATAGTATCTAATGAATATGCTGCAATTATGCGAATTGAAAGATTGGTCATTGACATTTTATTTCCTATAGGCATGATATCTAACAAAACACATAGGAGTAGAATATGTTGAACGAATTAAACACTCAGGTCCTATAGGCAGGTTATCTAACAACACATAGGAGCAGAACATATTGAATGAGTTAAACACCTATAGGTAAGATTTCTACCCATTTCATTCAAACTTAGAATAGACCCATTTTCCCAATTTTACTAAAACCCCAATTGTTATTACTCAATTATTACAAGCCCAAATGAATGAAATAAATTACAAAGTACAAAATAACTATAGTGGGCCTAAGACATGTCAAAGTATACTCAGCCCAGCCAGGCCTTCAATTTCGTATCCATATAGTTTCATTAGGTGGAAAGGGGGGCAAAATTGAGTAGTTAGGACAAAATAGCCAAAGAATCTTAGACCTTAGTGTGTCAGAGTTCACAAGGGCCTCAAAATGGACCCCGAGCAGTGCTCACACTAGGGAAGTTGATAGAGAAGATTTAGGGGGTAGGCATTGGCTTTCAGCCAGCCAAGGATTAGAGACTCATAATAGGAAACAACCGATGAAATAGTAATAAAGTAAAGGTTTGGAAAAGTATTTTCTAACACTACAAATGATCACATAATGTCATGTCAGCACAGGGGATGTAAGCACTCGAGAAACAGGATAATGCTGAAAATTATCACATAACACATTGGGTCAGGGTGACATGTTAATAGGAAATAGAGAGCCTGAAGCTTATGGGATTACTAAGTTAATAGACAAGGAGCATTAGGCTAGCAAGGCAAGTAGTTGTCACTAATGCAACAAATTTTAACCTACATGATCATATTATGCTAAACACAGGGGTTAAACATTATATTGCAAATAGAATCAGATATCATAGAGTGTATCAGTCAAGAAATACTAGTTTAGAGGATAACAGGTTGTTAGAGGTACAAAATTAGATAAGGCAAGAACACATTGAGTGACAAACATAGTCATAGGAGCACATTGCACACTCAAAGTGAAGACTTTAACAGATTAGGGCATACTAATAATATCAGTTAATCATTAGAAAATCAGAATCAGGCAATGAACAATGGTTAGGCCATATAATTATCACGAACCGAATTTCTCACCGTTGGGACCGTGATGGCGCCTAACATTGAACCCGCTTGGCAAGCCAATGTTAATAATTGTTTACCTTATTCCTTTATGATTAACAACAACAGATGATATACAAATCAGCGAAAATAAAAGTGCGACATAAAACAAAGTCTAACAACTTGTTTAAACACTACTGCAAAACCCATAATAAATACTTCCAGAATTTGGTGTCACAATTTCATGGACTGTCTATGAGTAATACAAATAGAGGTTTGAATGAAACATAATACATCTGTCTCAGAAAGGCGTAAAGGCAGGAAAGAAATAGGATAGAAGGTGACGCCAAGGCCTGCGGACGCCTGCAGGACTACCTCGGGGTCTCCACTGGATTGAAGGCAACAACCTCGATATAGGGTCCAGTACTGGGATCTGCACAAAAAGAATGTGCAAAGTGTAGCATCAATACAACCGACCCCATGTACTGAGTAAGTGTCGACCCTAACCTCGGCGAAGTAGTGAAAAGGCTAGGACACGACAACCAAATAAACTTGTGCAGTTTAATAATATACGGAGACAATAATAACAACAAGAAATAAGCAGCTAAATACAAAGGAAGGGGGAACAAGCTGAGGGGAGGAAATATCAAGTATTGGGAACAACGAAGTAAAGCAAAAAATTAGATATCAATCTAAATAACGGAAATAGTAACACAAAACAAGTGCATGGCATCACCCTTCGTGCTTTTACTCTCATCCTCACCAAATAATAAATAGAATCGGCACGACATCACCCTTCGTGCTTTTACTCTCATTCTCACAATAAATCAATAAAAATGGCATGGCATTACCCTTCGTGCTTTACATTCTCTCACAACATCATACACGACATCACCCTTCGTGCTTTATACTCTTCCTCACCCAAACAAATCAATAACAACAATTCGGCAAGGAATTCAACAATATAAACAACAATAATTAAGCCATAACGCCCCGGCAAGGGAGCCAATAGTAGAATCAATATCATCCCACCAAGGGAAACAATTATAACCAATCTCATTGAGTTATTTAACTTCACGTAGAAATTCTCAACTTGAAACAATACTCAACAATGACAAATACCAAGGAAATACCACCAACATGGATAAATATCAAATTAAACTCAAGTAATGCTTAATGAAAGATCACATAAATCATAATATTCAACTCACGGGCATGCTTGACACCAACGTATAGGTAATCGTCACCTCACCTATAGTTGAACATGATACCAACACATAGAAAATAGGACACAACACTTATTCCCTTAAGCTAAGGTTAAGCCAAACACTTACCTCAAATTCCACAACCAAGCTCTGATGTGCCGGAGAATTTGCAGCACATTTAATTCCAATTGCTTAGATTTTAGCTCATTTTAAATGCAATTATCTTTTATAATGTAATTTTTATGTTTTGCAGTGCATGAGGCTTGAGGACCCAAAAACATGGAAATGAAATCAAAAAGCGAAAAAAGGACACGAAAAAGGCAAAATGTGATCGCAGATTTGACAATGCGGACCGCAAATCCAACATGCGGACCGCATAATGCCTAGGGGGACCGCAAAGTCCAACATATAGTTTGGCCAAATCCAAGTGAAAGAAATGTGGTCCATTATGCGACCGCATAACAGGTTTGCGAGCCGTATAATGGATTGCAAAACTTCATGTAGAAGTTGTTAAGTCAGAAATGTGATGCTACTATGCGGTCGCATCTCGACAATGCGAACCGCATAACCAGAATGTGACGACATCATGTAACCTAGGGTTCCAAAAGTGCGGTGGATTTGAAGGAAATGCGGACCGCATATCTGTTATGCCACGGAAATGCGGTCGCATAGTTGACCTGGAGGGGCATCCTTGTCCGAAATTGGTCCCGAGTTTTAGCCCACTATAACTAGATTAATTGGGGTTTTGTGGGGGCAGCTTGTCTTAGAAAAGAGCTACATTCCATACTTTGAATATTCCCATCTTTTGGAAGCATTAAGAGTGAAGAATCTTGCACTTTGTAAGCTTTATGGCATTTAATATTGTCATCTTTTTGTATTTTAGCATGTGTAGCTAAGTTTAAATACTAAGGTTGTAGACCCTAAATGGGTGTAATGTAATTGTGTGTTTAACATTGAATATATGTATAATGGTTGGTTGATATTTATTTACTTCTCATTCTTCATTAAGTGTTGGTGGTTGCAAACATTAACAAATGTCGTTATATTCTTTCTTTACTTGGAAAAGTGAGTTAGGGTTTGGTAAAAGTAAATATCAAAGACTCAAGGCTTTAAACCTTGTTTAATAGAACCGCTTAGGAATAAGTCGGTTTTATTTGGCATAAACTAGTTTTGTTAATTATAACTCTTTTATATTTGGAAAAATCATAAAGAGAAATAATACCCAACTATTGGAAAATATTGGGTAGTCACTTAGAAATCATTTGCATATCATAAAGGACCTTCCATTAGAAATATATCATATTAACACCGATAGCATTACATTTCATTGAAGGGGACACAACCTTGGTTTAGTTAATCAAATTAATTACAACCTTATTCAATCATACTTGTTACTATTTCACAAAATTACAATCAATCTACTACCATTCTCTTGTTACTCTAACGGAATAGAAATACGATTTAAGTTAAGATTCACACTACTAAAGTAAACTTTTCACGCCTATTCCCTGTGGGATTCGACCCCAACCTTGTTGGGTTACTATATTTGACATCGATCGCTTTACACTATTTTAAGGTGTAATTTGAGCGTATCAAATTTTGGCATCGTTGCCGGGGAATACGGTTTCGAAATTACTAAATAGTGTGCACTTTACTTTACATCTTTTTTATTCCATCACACTTTGCTTGATTTTCTTGGTATGACAGGTGAAATGGCCGATGTTGAATATGATGAAGAGGAGAATGATTTTGCGGACATTGAGGAATATATTGATGACAACAACACTATTCTCCCTCCAAGGGTTAAAGCTGCCACATTCAAAGTGGAGCACGAATTAATTCTAATGCTTAAGGCAGGATGATTATTGCGGCACTCCACCGATGATGACCCAACGCAACATCTTATAAATTTCTTGGGTGTGTGTGCCATGCACAATCAAAAAAATGTGACAGATGATGCCTTGAGATTGCGGGTATTCAAATATTCATTGACCGGAGAAGCGAGAAAGTGGATTCAAATTCTACCTCCTCAATCTATCACTTCTTGGCCCGAACTTGTCCGTTCTTTCTTGTCCAAGTGGTTCCCACAAAGCGAGAAGTCCGAGCTAAGAGATAAAATTTTCTTCTTCAAGAAACTATCGGGAGAACATTTACATGAAGCGTGGGATCGATTCAAGTAATACTTGGGGAGGTAACCGAACCATGGTTTCCTCGATAATATTTTTATGGAGAAGTTCTACATGGGTTTGGATCCACTATCTCAGTCCATCGCTAAAAATGCAGCAGACGGTTCTTTCATGGACAAGACATTCCCCAAGATTATCCAAATTTTGGACAAAATGGCCAAACACAATCAAGCATGGCACTCGGAAGATACTAGTGGTGGAATTTCCTATGGTACTCCCTCTCTTACCAACATGTTCAAAGAGAATCAAGAGAGAGACCAATTGATTTCCGGTCTTGCCACAAACATTGATGTGTTGACAAAGATGTTCATGGAAAATCAAACTAAGAAAGTAAATGTTGTGGAAGACATGCAACCAACGGGAAATCAAGATTTTGAAGAAGCCAACTATGTTCACAAGCCTCAAGGTGGGTATCGCCAACAAAATCAATGGAGGCCAAACCCGCAAGGGCAAGACCAACAAAATTGGCGCAATGACCAAGGTGGGTCGAGTCAAGGTAATTGGAACAACAACAATAGAAACTATGCCAACCGGAGTTCAAATGAATCCAAGATGGAAAGATTGATTGAGAGGATTTTGCAAAATCAAGAGAGAGGTGAGGCTACAATGAAGAACATGTCCGAAATAGTAGGGTCACATACCGCCTATATACAAAAGCTTGAGATGCAAATGCGAGACTTGTCAAGAGAACAAAATCCCAAGCTCAATGGTACTCTTCCAAGTGATACAATTGTCAACCCAAAGGGAAATGTGAGTGGTCCATCTTCTCATGCATGGATATTACTACTAGAAGCGGGAAAGTTCTTCAAGATGAAAGTGAACAAGTAGTTGAGATAGATGATCTTGAGCAAGAAGTGGAGGCACAAGTAGAGGTGCCGGTTGTTGTTGAAAGTGAGAAGCCCTCCCCAGAGGTGAAAATCCAAAAAGTAAAGCATGAAGAGGTTGAGTAAAAGGTGAAGGAGACCCCAAAAGCTCCTCCACCGATTCCTCAACCTACTCCTCCATTCCCTCAAAGGCTCGCAGGAAGAGTAGATGATGGCAAGTTTGAGAAGTTCTATGACATTTTGAAGCAATTGTCGGTGAACATCCCTTTCTTGGAAGCTTTCCAAGAGATGCCGAGATTTGCCAAGTAATTAAAGGACTTAATGACCAAGAAGCTATATACAAAGAATGAAGTGGTGAATATGACTCACCGGGTTAGTTTTATTATTGCTACAACAACCGTTGAGAAGAAGGATGACCCGGGAGCATTCACCATCCCATGTACTATCGGGTTGAGGGATTTTGCAAGAGAACTTTGTGATAATGGAGCTAGCATAAATTTGATGTCTCTTGCTATTTACAAGCAAGTGGGACTGGGTTTTCCAAGCCTACGAGTATGAGATTGCAAATGGCACAAACGTTCAATCAAGAGACCCGTGGGTATTGTTGATGATGTCTTGGTAAAGGTGGGGAAGTTCCTTCTCCTGGCCGACTTTATTATCCTTGATTGTGCGGTTGACAAGGAAATTTCTATCATATTGGGAAGACCATTCCTTGCTACGGGAAGAACTTTGATGGACTCGTAACGAAATGAAATCAAGTTCCGAGTGAATGATGAGGAATACACTTTTCAAGCTAGTAAAGGTTTGAAGTTGCCGAATGCATATGAAGGGATCTCGGTCATAGATGTTGTTGATGAGGTCAAAGATGCTAGTGACATGAAAATGGAGGAAGAGTGCCTTGGTGAGGCCTTGGCGGCAATCTTGGTAAATTTTGATGGTGAAGACATGGAGGGGTATGTAGAAGCCGTGAATGCATTGGAAGGACGTGGGTACTACACTTATGCACCGAAGAAGCTCTCTCTTGACTTAGAGAATAGAGCCACTCCTCCCGCAAAGCCCTCCATCATTGAGCCACCACAACTTGAGCTTAAACCACTTCCATCACACTTGAGGTATAAATTTCGTGGCTCTAATGATACTTGACCTGTAATTGTTTCCTCTTTGTTGGATGATGTAAAGGTAGGTAAATTGTTGAATGTCTTGCGGGAGCACTGTCAAGAAATTGGATGGACAATAGCGTACATTCGAGGAATTCCCGCCGGAATCTGTGAGTATAAAATCCAATTGGAGGATGGAAGGAAGCCGAGCGTTGAACACCAAAGGAGATTAAATATATCGATGCAAGAAGTAGTCAAGAAAGAGATAATCAAATGGTTAGATGTCGGGATTGTCTAACCCATTGAAGATAGTTCGTGGGTGAGTTCGGTACAATGTGTACCAAATAAGGGAGGCATGACAGTAATTCACAATGAAAAGAATGAGCTTATCCCAACACGGACGGTCACCGGGTGGAGAGTATGCATGGACTCTCAAAAGCTCAACAGTGCCACGTGCAAAGATCATTTCCCTATGCCTTTTATTGATATGCTTGATCGGCTAGCGGGAAGATCATTCTATTGCTTCCTTGATGGGTATTCCGGTTACAACCAAATCAATATAGCATTGGAGGACCAAGAAAAGACAACATTCACTTGTCCTTATGGAACCTTTGCCTTTAGCTGGATGCCCTTTGGTTTGTTCAACGCTCCTGCCACCTTTCAAAGATGCATGATGTCCATCTTTTTAGACATGGTGGAGGATTTCCTATGGATTTTCATGGATGACTTTTTGGTGGTAGGTGACTCTTTTGAGCATTGTCTTAACAATCTTAAACAAGTGCTCAAGATATGTAAGGAGACCAACCTTGTGCTTAACTGGGATAAATGACACGTCATGGTGGACGAAGGCATTATCTTGGGCCATAAAATTTCAAAGAATGGCATAGAGGTTGATCGGGCAAAAATTAAGATCATCTCCAAACTTCCTCCACCAACCTTGGTAAAAGGTGTCCGAAGCTTCTTAGGGCATGCTGGATTCTATCGGCGCTTTATCAAGGACTTCTCCAAAATTACAAATCCTATGTGCAAGCTCCTTGAAAAATACGCCAAGTTTGTGTTTGATGAAAAGTGCCTTAAGGCATTTGAGGAGCTAAAAGAGAAACTCACCACGACACCCATTATTGTCACACCGGATTGGTCTCTCCCATTTGAGCTCATATGTGACGCCAGTGGTGTAGCAATTGGAGCAGTTCAGGGTCAACGGCATAACAAGGTTCTCCATCCCATCTATTATGCAAGCAAGATGGTCAATGGTGCACAAGTGAACTATACTATGACAGAGCAAGAGCTTCTTTCCATTGTATATTCCTTTGAAAAATTCCAAGCTTATTTGTTGGGGTCTAAGGTAGTGGTCTACACCGATCATGTCGCTCTTCTCTATCTCATGGCTAAGAAAGATGCCAAACCAAAGTTGATCCGGTGGGTCCTCTTATTACAAGAAGTTGAGTTTGAGGTCAAGGACCGCAAGGGCACAGAAAACCAAGTGGCGGATCATCTCTTTAGGCTTGAGGAAGACAGACGACCGAAGGAAAATCTTGATATCAATGATGCCTTTCCCGATGAGCACATCTTGGCAATGTCTTCTTCATCTACTCCTTGGTACGCTGATATTGCTAACTACTTGGTTAGTGACCTCATTCCGGATGGATTGGAAGCTTATCAGAAGAAGAAGTTTTTGAGAGAGTGTCGGCAATATTACTGGGAAGAACCATTCTTGTTCCGCATTTGTGTTGATAACATCATTAGGAGGTGTGTTCCAGAAGAGGAGATGATGCCAATTCTAAAGGCATGCCATGACTTACCGGTTGGGGGTCATCATGGGGGCAATCGAACGGCGGCAAAGATACTTGAATGTGGTAATTATTGGCCGTCGATTTATCATGATGCCAATCAAATGGTCAAGGCTTATGACCAATTTCAGATGCGAGGATCAATCTCTAAGAGGCATGAAATTCCAATGCACTTTGTGATGGAGATCAAGATCTTTGATGTGTGGGGAATTGACTTTATGGGCCCCTTTGTAAGCTCATGTGGTATGAAATACATCTTGGTGGCTGTGGACTATGTGTCCAAATGGGTTGAAGCAATTGCCTTACCAAATAATGAGGCTAGGAGTGTGACCGCGTTCTTGAAGAAAAACATATTAACACGGTTTGGCACTCCTAGAGCCATTCTTAGTGATGGTGGGTCTCACTTCTGTAACAAGGCTTTCACGGGGATACTAAAGAAATATGGCATCAAGCATAAGGTGGCAACACCTTATCATCCCCAATCAAGTGGCCAAGTTGAAGTTTCCAACGGACTGGTCAAGGAATTGTGGGCAACGCATTGTGGGCATACCGCACGGCATACAAAACTCCTATTGGCACTTCTCCTTACCGGTTAGTCTTCGGCAAGGCTTGTCATCTACCCGTAGAACTGGAGCACAAAGCCATGTGGGCTTTAAAAAGGTTGAACTTAGACTGGGATAAAGCTGCAAATTTGAGGTTAACACAACTCAATGAAATGGAGGAATTTCGTCTCCATGCATATGAAAGTGCAGCTGTGTACAAAGAAAGGATGAAGTTCGTCCACGACAAAAAGATCTTGAAAAGGGAGTTCAAGTCGGGTGACTTGGTTTTACTCTTCAACTCAAGGCTCAAATTTTTTTCGAGCAAGCTCAAATCAAAGTGTTCCGGTCCATTCAAGGTAGTAGATGTATCCCCTTTTGGTGCTGTGGAATTAGAATCGGAGGATGGGCTCTGAACCTTCAAAGTGAATGGCCAATGAGTCAAACACTACTTTGTCACAGATGGAGAAAAACACTTGGTGGAACAGTTGGCTCTCAAAGATGGTCCATGCCCGACCAATGAGTGAACCCAAAGAAAAGCAAACTTCATCGTGCCGCGATGTTAAATCAAGCGCTTCATGGGAGGCAACCCATGTGTGGTAACATCCTTTTTGTCCTTTAAATTTTAGCTTTTGTTAGATAGATTAAATTGAGCAATTTAAAGTGTGTGTTAGAGTGCAGGTGATTCAAAAGGTCATACAACAGGGTAAAATTGCGAGTGAAAAGAAAAAAAAATCACCATGGGAAGTCTGCTACACATATGCGGTCGCATTTTGACTATGCGGAACGCATAGTGGTCGCAGACCTGGGAAGTTTGTTTAGAAAAAATTGGTGGCTGAAATGCGGTGAGGATGTGCACTTTGCGGACCGTATACCAGTTATGCAATCGCACAAGTGCACCGCATTGTGGAAATGAGCAACCTGAGCTAAAACCACCGCATAACACTTATGTGGTCGCATAAGGTGTTATGCGGTGACTTATCCACCGCAAATTTCATAGGTACGTGGCCCTGTCCTTTTCGCACAATCCCCATCATCAGCACACCAGCACTTAAACGCACACACTTTGCACTTAAACTAAAACAAAACAAAAAGAAAAAGAAGAAGGGAAAACAGTTAGTTTGAAATTGAACAAGTGAACAAAGATTACAATTGTTAAATTGATCTCCTTGATTGTTTCTCGTTCATCCAATTCTTGTATGTTCTCATTTCCCAATTTCATTCCCTGTTAATTTGTAGTTTTAATTTTGTTGTGTGATTAGCCTATTTTATTCGTTTCCTTTTTAATTTGTTCTTTCTCCCTCTTTGTTCTTTGGGTTATCTGCTCGTAATGGGGGACTCATTCATAAGTGATTAAGTCTAGGCTTGATGGGTAGTGAAATTAGAATCACCATTGTCGACGGTAGAGGTAAAACCTTAAGGAAGATGGCTTTTGCGGGCCGCATAGTCAATTTGCGGTCCGCATCTATGTCACATATGAAACCCAATGTGAAATGAGGAAGATGACAAAATGCGGAGGCTTTGCAATTGCATAATTGATATGCGGACCGCAAAGCCAGTATATACTCCAACAGTTACGGGCCTGATGCAACATGTAGTTTGCGGCTGATTTGCGATCGCAATTCCATCTTTGCGGTGGGTTTTGTGATCGCATAGTGTGATGATCTTTAAAAGTGCACAGTTTGTGATGGTTATGCGAACCGCATAATGGATATGTGATCGCATAACCCATCGCATAACTGAATCCTTTCAGCAGGCAGAAAATTTGCGATAGGTTTGTGGTCCGCATAGTGTTTATGCGACCGCATAACCTGCCACATATTTAAAAAAAATTTAACTCTTTGTTCTAATGTCTGCTATGTCGCTCACACTCCATTTCTTTGTTGATATGGCTCCGAAGAAGTCTATTGCTACTAAGAAAAGGGCCTCCTCCATACATCAAGCACGACAAGCCAAACGTTCACGAGCAGAACCATCCCAACCTATTGATGAACACCCCTCCAAGTCTGATGAGGAGGAGACCTTACCCTCAGTCAACCTACAGGCTGAGGCAAGAAGAAAAAGAGGGGATGATTTCCAAATCCTTTTTGGGGTATCAGGCTTTATGAAGTTGTATAAAGAAGGTCTCTCGAAACGGAAAATACTTGAAGAGAAGAAGCTGAGTCTGAACGGGCTATAGGAGTAGTACCCACACATATTGGAGAACATCAAAGCTAAAAACTGGGATTGCTTCACTGAGGTGCCCGATGATTTTAATGAGACACTGGTGCGAGAGTTTTACGCATCATATGGAGCTTCCAGAACACCTCATCACAAACGCAAAAAAGTGTCCTACAAGACTGTCATGGTTCGGGGGAAGTCAGTGCTTTGTGACAAAGGCACGATAAATGATCTATACTTTAAAAGTTGGAGTTCATGCATAGCTGAGTATGAGGCCAAATGGGACAACATAGATGGTGAGCGTACCTGGATTGCCTCAGTAATCGCAACGGGGACCCCCACTTGGATTGACCCTCTGCGCAAAATATTCAAGGAAGATCTCACACGAGAAGGTAGATTCTGGCTCAGCTTTATCACCTCTCGCTTGATACCGTCCCAAAATGAGACTGACATAAGAATTGAGAAAGCTCTTCTCATTGCATGCATTATGACCGGGATCAAGATTGACGTGGGTGACATTATCTTTCGAGAGTTAGGGGTTTGAGCCAACCAGACAGCCACGTCACTTCCTTTCCCATGCTTGATCACAGCCCTCTGTAAGGCTGTGGAAGTCCCTTCAATGCCACACTATGACAAGATTGGTAAAGCGCTGAAGGATATTGATATTGTCGCGCCCCCTATTTCAACTCCTCCTTTAGGATTAGTCGGGGTCTTGACATTATTGGGACAACTCATTTCCTTTTGGGAAAGAGGTATGCAAGGATTCGAAGAGTCGCGGCCTAACGAATTAAGGTGCGTTAGGGCACCTATTTAAGGTCATTTACAAACAAGATTTAGATAACCAGAGAAAGGGTAAGGGCTTGAAATTACTCTAAGGGGAAGGTGTTAGGCATCCCTCAGAGTCCACAATTGTGGTTCCCGGCTAAACAACTTTGTGAATTTAAGAAAGTAGGAAATAGGCAATTAATGTTTAAACAAGTAAAGAGTTTTGAAAGATTCGCAGTCTAAGCCCACATGTGTCACAAAAGTTTGAGAAATATTTAATATCTAAGTAATGTTTTGAAAGAATTATAATCTAAACTTGTATACAAAGGATAGGGGAGTCCTAAGTTGTTTGTCATATGGATCACGTCAGTACAATACCCGGTAATCACTCCTCAAAGAGGGGCTACATGTGGTATTAGCGCACCGATCATCATATCCATATCTACCCTTCCCACCCCTTAGCGGTTATTAAAGCGAGTGTTGTTCATCGACTTCTATTGCGTGCTGTTACCCGTCCCTTCTTAATGGCCTTATAAGGACCTCTGTCCATCGACTTCTGTTGCGTGCTGTTCATCGATTTTAAGACCTCTACTTATAAGGGCAGTTTTAGGAAGACCCTCAGGTTTAAAGGAAAAATACTAAGGCGACAAGCAAAACATATAGGACTTCAGCAAATAGGAACATGGAAGAGCATATAAGAGGCTCAAGTTTACCTCCACAGACAATGCACTTAAACAACACGACTCAAACACAAATAAGGGAAGTATAGAGTCCTAAGACATGGTGTCTAGGTGAGTTCAGAACATAAGCAGATATGCAGATTTATTTTTTATAACTCAGAGGCGGGCCCTAATCAGTTTGCCTACTGATTTTAAAACCTGTTAAACATTAGGCAGCATGCACAAAGAGGCAAATTTCCAGTCTTAACAATTTAATTACCTAAGGCTTGCCTAGGCGGGGCACAGTGTATACTAATTACCAGAGTTATTAGAGAAACTGTTGTAAATTGTTACCTAAACATGTTGTTCTAGGTGTTGCGAAGCACAAAATTATTGCCAGTTGTCTTAGAGAAACTGAGTGAAGTTGTTTTATACCTTTTTCATGCATCAGTAGTTAAGCTAGTATAGTTGAACGAATAGGATCCAATAACATGATATCTAATGCACAGGTAGAGATGCAGAATGATGCATATGCAGAATTCCTAAAAAAACAGGTTGTTTAAATGCGAAGTAGTCACAGTGTTAAGCATGATTTTCGGACATACACAAGTGATAGTTTGTTAATGTTATTTGTCCTAGAATAGTATTTCTAAGCGCGTAGTATGGTAATGGGATGATGATACATGATAACGATTCATATTGATATATTTATCTTAGCACAAGATTTCTAAATGATATAACAGTAGTATCAAAATGGTATGCTGAAGCAATAGACAAGAAACATAAAAAACATGATTTCTAATGCATGATTTGCATACGTTGGTCCTAAACATGAGTTCTATTGCGCAAATAGAAATGTAAACCTAAAGACATGATTTCTACCCTTTAGCGTGTATAGTTACCCTTCCCTTTTCACTATCCGTCCCCAATAGTTGTTTACAAATAATTATTACAGACCATTTGCATGAATTACATAAATTAATAAGAAAAGGAAGAAGTTATACTATAGGGAGCCTACCAATAGGCCCAAGATCTCCAGAATTCTCAATGCCAGCAGGTTTCACAGCCTTTCATATAATCCGGGTGTGTCAGAGTTCCCTAAGGACCTCAAGGGAACCCGGGCAGTGCTCACACCTAGATTTTCATAACCATAATGAGTAAGTGCGGCGTGGAAAGGCCAGCTCTAATGCATCAGAGTTCAGAGGGATCTCATAGGGATCCCAAAGCAGTCACACATTAGAGGGGAAGAACTTAGGTATCTAAGAGTAAAGTGAGAGTGCTTGACATAGTTTTGATAAGATTAAGTAGGAAAACAACTTTTGAAAATAGATTGGTTTGAAATAAACTTTGAAGAACAATAGAAGAGTTTTACTTTAGTGAAAACAGTTTGAAAGGAAAGAGAGGTAGGACAATCAGAGTCTCAGAATCACAACAGTACACATAGGACAAGAGACAAGAACCAGAATAGGTTTAACAATCACAAGCAGGGGAATGAGGGGTTGGGGACATGTGTGAAGCATATAAGGGAAGGTACATAGTAAGCAAAGTGACACATAAGTTCAAAATCATAGAAGTCCTTAAATGGGTAAGGTACAACATGCATTTCAGGACTACAGGGAAACTAAACATTATATAGCACAAATTGTTATATGCCAGGAGTCTAAAGAAAGCATAAAGGAAGCAAAATCATACTGAAATATGCCAAAGGGGGTCAACAAGCTGAGGGGATACATGACATGTAAGATGAAATCAGTGTAACCAAGTTAAGTGCAAAAAACACAACAAAACCATAAGTAGAAACATATCAGAAATAGGATGAATTGAAGCACTATGAGAAAATATATTGTTTTTGAAACTCGAATTGTAATTAGGACATACCAGATATGAGATGTCAAACACAGGATGAAGAACTTAAAGAATAGAATAATCAGTCTTGGCTTGCAGTCGACTGATAATAGGAAGTCATCAGGAGAGAAGTAGAAGAGAGTATATGTGTATGTAAGTGATAACTAGGATTTTTACCTTGTTTTTCCTCCCTTCTATGCTTAGGTTTTGGTTATATTTATACACAAAGTAGCCCCGAAAGCATATATGTTGTGCTTGTTGCAGGATTGAACCAGAAATGATGACATTCAGTTAAGATTATGCTCAAAACATGAGTGAATCTGGCACAAGTACCAAGAACAACAAAAGTGACCAAGGCAAATGCCCACCGCGGTCGTGGTTCATTCTCCGCGGACCGAGGTGGTAAACTTCATAGAAGCATTCAGGCAGCATATCCCACCGCGGCCGCGGTCCATTCTTTCCGGACCGCGGTGGTGAGATTCAGAAAGGCATTCCAAGCAAGAAGCCACCGCGGTCGTGGTCCAATCTTCGCGGACCGCGGTTGCAAGATTCAGAGACCTTCATTCAAAGCCACATTCCACCGCGGCCGCGGTCCAATTACCGCAGTCCAATTACCGCGGTCCAGAGGTTCAGAGAAGTGTAACTCAAGGCCCATACTCGCCGTGGTCGCGGTCCATTTATCGCGGTCCGTGGTAGAGCACCTTCAGAGACTCAGGACATAGCTTCAGTCATCCACCGCGGACCGCGGTCTATTTTGTGTGGTCCGCGGTAGCTCCGCAGGGGCAATTTTGTCCTGATTTTCGGCTGAGTATAAACATCTTATTTTGTAATTTTTTTAGGGTTATCTTTTGTAATCTTAGAATTTTATGAACGGAAGAGCACGTGAATAGCTAGTTCTTCATCTTTTTAGCTTATTTCTTGCATTTTTAACATTGAACCCTTGAGTTTACTATTAAGAATCATTAATATGAGTTCTATTACATCTCTTTCATTGAATTTATCTTTGATTATGACTGGCTAGACCCATTAGCTAGGGTTATGTCTCAACCCTAATGTAGATATTTAATGGGTTTCGAAAATTAGGGTTTGGATGTTTATGGGTATTTGTTATTTGGGCTAATTTAGGGTTCTTATTGCTATAATTAGTGGTTGCAAATACTAATTAACCTTTCGATGATTTGGGCCCTTCTTGAGAAAGAGGACTTGAGTTTAGAAAATTAGCCTAACAAAGAATTAGGGCATTATCAAGAGATTGGTAATCCTAATCAATTGGGTTGAACCCAGAAATGGTAAAACCCTACTTGAGCCCTAATTAACGTGTTAAACCTCGAGAGAGTAATACCCTACTTGCACTTCAATTGCTTGATTAATTGACACCCAATTGGCCTCGAGAGAGGCAATTCGGGCAAAGCCACCCAAACTACCGAGAGGTATAGAGTGGGAACATTCGTGCATTGGTTATAGTTGTATCCCTTATCAACATCCTCACCTTAGAACATTGAAATCCATTAAGCATCCGCCTAGGTGAAGGTTCTGACCCTAGTGCCTTTATCCTTATAAGAAAACAACATCAAAACAAAGTAGTTAATCAATTAGCCTTTAACAGTATCTCAATACTTAATATAGTTCAAAACACCCTATTATGAGAAGTGAAATTAGAAACACGAAGCTCTACTAGTTCACATAGACACTCACTCCAATTGTTGACTCCCTGAGGATTCGATCCCGACCTTTCGAGTAAAATCTGCACGACCCGTGCTTTCTTACTCTAAATAGTAGCGAGGGTTAGAGACGATCACTTTTTAGTGTCGTTGACGGGGAGTTAAGATGGTGTTGATTTTCTACGTGTCTAGTTTTTAACCTTTGGTTTTTAACCTTTTTGCTTAATCTACTCAGGTAAAAAATAAATGGCGGATCCAATGGGAAATGTTATTGCAGGGGAGGAGGTATATGACAATCAAAAGGACGAAATCAATCAATTACCTCCACAAAGAAGGGGCCGACATGCCAATCTACAAGATGATATCCCAGACCCTCCCCCGCCCCTACCTCCTAGAGCTGCCCCTCAGATGATTCCAAATAAGGGGTATGCTAGTGCTATTGTCCCGCCGAGGATTCGGGCCGGGAACTTCCAAATTACAAACGTGATGCTCACCCTCCTAGAGCAAAGGGGTATTTCACCGGAGCCGCGCACCAGAATGCCTATAAGCACCTCAAGGGCTTCGTAGATACTTGCTGGGGAAGTAAACAGACAAATGTCTCGGAGGATGCACTACGACTCAGGTTGTTCCCTTTCTCTATTCGGGGGAAATCCCTTGATTGGCTCGAGCGTCTTCCCAACCATTCTATATCAACTTGGGATGAGCTCGCGGACAAATTCATTGCCAAATTCTTTTCCCCGAGTCATATGGCGGCGCTTCGAGATGAAATATTGGCCTTCAAACAAGAACCCAATGAGCCCTTACATGAGATATGGGAGAGATATAGGACCATGGTTAAGGAATGTCCGAACAACGACATGACTGAAGCCATGATCCAACAGACTTTCTACCGAGGGATTAACATTGTGAATCAATGTGTGGTCAATCAATTGGCCGGTGCAATTTTTATGAAGTTGAATTATCCCGAGGCATGTGAGATCCTAGATGAGATGGCTGACACATCATCGGCTTGGCAAAGTAGAGCTAATGTGCCTCAAGGAGAGACCGGTGTGAATAGTCTCCATAAAGAGCTCCAAGAACAAGGGCAAGCAATTGCTGAGCTCACTACTACCATGAATCAACTTGCAAAAGCCCAACTACAGCAATTTCAAGGGCTGAAGCAAGTGAATGCTATGGAAGGAGTGAACATGCAAGGAAATCAACGGAGACCTCGGGGGAACTCTAAGCAAAACCATAACGATAAAAGTGACCAAGTGCCTAGTGGGTATGGCCTAGATGAAGAGTATGATGCCCAAGAGGAAGATGTGATGTATGCAAAAAACTATCAAGGTCAAGGCAATCAAAACAACAACCAAAGTTGGAGAAACCAAGGCAATAACAAAAGATGGGGGAATCAAAGACCAAGAACTTGGAATAACAACAACAATGCTCGGAATTGGGGAAATAACAACAACGATCGTCAATGGGGGAACAATAATGACAGACAGTGGGGGAACAACAATGAGGAAAATTGGAATAGGGAAAACAACAACAAAACTGGGGAGGCAACGATAATAGGGGGTCGGGCTTTCAAAGGCCCCCGATGTACCAACAACCAAGCAACCCACCCCCGTACCAATCTCAAGGGAAAAGTTCATCGAGCTCGGACATGGGTAGAATTGAAAATATGTTCAAGCAGATGATGGAGAGAAATGCAGAATCCGATGCTCAGTTGGCATCTCACAATACCTCTATAAGAAACCTCGAAGTACAAATGGGCAAGATTTCCTATGCCTTAAACACACGCCCGAAGGGTGCACTACCAAGTGATACGGTGGTGAACCCCAAGAATGGGAACAACAACAATACCGGTGACGATATGGCGGTGACTACAAGGAGTGAAAAAGGTGGTGAAGAAAATACTTCGAAGCAAAAGAAGATTGTTGTTGATGATGAAGATATTCCCCAAGAAGAGTTACCGGTTGAAGTGGAACAAGTGGTGGATGAGCCAAGTGAAGGTGAGGTAAGAATTGACATACATGACAATGGGGAGGATTTGGAAAGGAACGTGAACCCATCTACGGAGCACGTAATTGATATGCTGGAGCCGGTGACCCCACATGCCAAGGCACCATTGCCTAGGCCACCTCCTCTCTACCCTCGGAGATTGGCCAAACAAAAGCAAGACTCTGTTCAAAAAATTTATTGATCTCCATCAACGTTCCATTGGTGAAGCCTTGGAGCAAATGCTTAGATACGCTAAGCTCATGAAGGACTTAGTGACAAACAAATGGTCCATGGAGTGTGAGACCATCAATATGACTCACCAAGTGAGTGCTATAGTTCACTCCATGGCACCGAAACTTGAGGATCTGGGTGCCAATACTATTCCTTGCATGATTGGGAGTGCAGACTTTGCCAAAGCCCTATGTGATCTTGGGGAAAGTATTAATTTGATGTCGTATTCAGTGTTTAAGACTTTGGGGATCGGACAACCTAGGGTGACCTCTATGCGTTTGCAAATGGCTGACAGGTCGATGAAGAGGCCCCTAGGTATTATTGATAATGTGCTAGTGAGGGTGGACAAATTTATATTGTCGGAAGATTTTGTTATTCTTGACTGTGAGGTTGATTTTGAGGTCCCAATTATCTTGGGAGGCCTTTCCTTGCCACGGGGAAGGCCTTGGTTGATGTAGAAGTTGGGGAACTCACGTTCAGAGTGGGTGATGAGAAGGTGATCTTTCATGTATGCAAATCTATGAAGCAGCCTAACAACACGGAAGTTTGCTCATTTATGGACCTCATGTCTGAGGTTATTATTGATGATGCCAGTGCTATTATCCATGTTGATGACCCTGCGGCGTTGGCCTTATCGAATCATGAGGACTCCGTGGTGGATAGTGTTCTTGAAAGCACCCATGCCCTTCAAGGCATGGGGTCTTATTCTTATGCTCCCAGAAAATTATCCTTGGACTTGGAGAACCGGAAGACTCCACCAACAAAACCTTCCATTGAAGAACCTCCGAATTTGGAGTTGAAGCCACTTTCTTCCCACCTCAGGTATGAATATCTTGGTCCATCTTGTACTTTACCTGTTATTCTTTCCTCTTGCCTAACCCAAGTGCAGGTAGACTCAACTCTAAAAGTGCTAAGGAGGAGAAAGAAAGCAATCAGATGGACTCTGGCGGATATTCAGGGTATTAGCCCCGCCTTTTGCATGCACAAAATCATACTGGAGGATGGAGCCAAGCCTTCCGTGGAGCATCAAAGAAGACTCAATGAAGCAATGCAAGAGGTAGTGCAGAAGGAGATCATCAAATGGATCGATGCGGGTGTAGTCTATCCAATTTCGGATAGCGCTTGGACTTCTCCGGTCCAATGTGTCCCGAAAAAGGGTGGAATGACGGTGATCAAGAATGATAAAAATGAGCTCATTCCCACAAGAACGGTTACCGGATGGCGGGTGTGCATGGACTACCGCAAGCTCAACAAGGTGACCCGCTAAGACCACTTTCCTTTGCCATTCTTGGATCAGATGTTGGATAGGCTTGCAGGTCGGGCCTTCTATTTTTTTCTCGACGGGTATTCTGGATATAATCAAATTTTGATCGCCCCGGAGGATCAAGAGAAGACTACCTTTACTTGACCATATGTTACTTTTTCCTTCGCTCGCATGCCCTTCGGACTTTGTAATGCCCCGGCCACTTTCCAAATATGTATGATGGAAATTTTCACCGACATGGTTGAAGACTTTCTTGAGGTTTTCATGGACGACTTTAGTGTCATCGGGGATTCTTTTGATGAATGTTTATCTAATCTTGACAAAGTCCTTGCTAGATGTGAAGAGACGAACTTGGTATTGAATTGGGAAAAATGCCACTTCATGGTGGAAGAGGGAATTGTATTGGGCCATAAGATATCAAAAAATGGCATTGAGGTTGACAAAGCAAAAATTGAGGTGATCTCAAAGTTACCACCACCCACTTCAGTTAGAGGAGTCCGGAGTTTCCTTGGCCACGCCGGCTTTTATAGGCGTTTTATCAAAGACTTCTCTAAGGTGGTAAATCCATTGTGCAAGTTGTTTGAGAAGGATGCTAGATTCCATTTTTGATGAACATTGTATGCATGCCTTTCAACTTTTGAAACACAAGCACACTACTACTCATATCATCACGGTACCAGATTGGAGCTCACCCTTCGAGCTTATGTGTGATTCGAGTGATGTAGTTGTGGGTGCTGTGCTGGGCCAGAGGGTGGACAAGATTTTTCACCCTATCTACTACGCTAGCAAGACGATGAATTCGGCCCAAATGAATTACACGGTCAAAGAGAAGGATCTTTTGGCAATAGTCTTTGCTATGGAGAAATTTCGTCCTTATTTGATGGGTGCCAAGGTCATAGTTCATACTGACCATGCAGCACTCTGGTATCTCATGACTAAGAAGGATTCCAAAGCGAGGGTTATGCATTGGGTATTGTTTCTCCAAGAGTTTAACTTAGAGATTGTTGATCGAAAAGGGAGTGAAAACCAAGTGGCCGACCATCTTTCTCGGTTGGAGGAGCAAGGGCGACCTTGTGATGGACTTGAAATCAATGCCAGTTTCCCGGATGAACAACTTTTGTCGGTGTCAATGCAAGAGATGCCATGGTTTTCCGATATTTCCAATTACCTTGTCACCGGTGTTGTCCCTTGTGAGCTCTCTTCTAACCAAAGAAAGAAGCTTAGGAGGGATAGCTTGGATTTCTATTGGGATGAGCCTTATCTATTCAAGATTTGCACTGATGGGGTCATCCGAAGATGTGTACCGACGACAGAACAAATGGCTATTCTTGAGTCTTGCCACTCCTCACCTTATGATGGTCGTCATTGAGGAGCAAGAACTGCTTCAAAGGTGCTAAGCTGTGGTTTCTTTTTTCCTACATTGTACAAGGATGTCGGTGATCTAGTCAAAAGGTGTGATGAGTGCCAAAGAGCCGGGGGAATTTCCAAGAAAGATGAGATGCCTCAAAATTTTATTCTTGAATTGGATATCTTTGATGTTTGGGGCATCGATTTCATTGGCCCATTTGTGAGCTCTTGTGGGAACAAGTACATTCTAGTGGCGGTCGATTATGTGTCTAAATGGGTTGAGGCCGTGGCTTTGTCCAACAATCAAGCCAAGGGTGTTATTGCTTTCCTCAAGAAGAACATCTTTACAAGGTTTGGCACGCCTCGTGCTATCATCAGTAATGGGGGGTCACATTTTTGCAACAAGGCCTTTGATACCTTTCTTTCCAAGTATGGTGTCAATCACAAAGTCACCACCCCTACCACCCTCAGGCAAGTGGCCAAGTGGAAGTCTCTAATAGAGAAATAAAGAGCATATTATCAAAAATGGTCAATGGTAATAGGACCGATTGGGAAAAGAAATTGGATGATGCTCTTTGGGCTTACAGAACCGCTTACAAGACCCCAATTGGTATGTCGTCGTACCGGTTGGTCTTTGGAAAAGCCTGCCACCTTCCGGTGGAGTTTGAGCACAAGGCTATGTGGGCCTTGAAAAAGTTGAACTTAGAATGGGATGTAGCGGCTAACCTTCGTGTGGAGCAACTAAATGAGTTATATGAATTCAGATTCCATGCGTAATCCAGTTCGTCCTTGTATAAGGACAAAATGAAGTACCAACATGACAACTATGCTTGAGGCAAAGAGTTTAAGGTTGGTGACTTGGTTCTATTGTTCAATTATCGGTTGAGGCTATTCCCGGGAAAACACAAGTCAAAATGGAGCGGACCCTTCGAAGTGGTATTTGTGACTCCATTTGGTGCTCTTGATCTCAAAAACAAAAATGGAGAAATCTTCAGAGTTAATGGTCACCGGGTCAAACACTATCCTTGGCAAGATTGATGATAGCCACGTGGTGGCACTTCTTCATCTTAAATGATCTCGGTAACCTGCGTCGTGCCGCGGCATTAAATCAGGCGCTTCTTGGGAGGCAACCCATGTGTCTTTATTTTTGTTTGCTTTGTTTTTCTTGGTAGAATAAGATTCATTTTTGCATTAACTAGTTTATGGATGTTGTAGGATTATTTTGACACAGGAAAATTGGCTAAGTCTGGAAAAATGGCTCTCAGAAGTTGGCACTGCGGTCGCGATCACTTTTTCGCGGTCCGCGATGCCCTTTTAAGCGAAATAATGAGTCTCTGCACCTTGCTCCGCGGTCGCGGTCCTTTTTTCGCGGTCCGTGGAGCCTAATTACCGAAATGGGGTCTCTCTAAATCTACATCACCGCGGCCGCGGTCGACTTTTCGCGGTCCGCGGTGGTTCCTCCTCACAAGCTCAGCATCAGTACATGACCGCGATCGATTTTTCGCGATCCGTGGTGTGTAAGTGTGTGGACCCCAGCCCCCCTTCTATAAATAGATCTTTAGGGCTTCAGTTTACACTTTATGCACTTTCACTTCTCAGAGCACCCTTTGACTGTGTCTTACTCATCTTATCTCCGAATTGCATTTCACTTCATCAAATCCTCATCCAAGCATCTAGTAAGTGTAATTGTGATTCATTAACTTCTTAATTTCTTTATTTTCTTCAGTAATTGGTAGATTTTTCTTCTCTTTTTTATAATTTTTCTTTTCTAGGCTTTTTAACATGTTAGGGCTAGTTCAAAATGATCATTTTTAGACCATTGGAATCTAATTGCACTGATTAAACATGTAGGGATTAACTAAATGAACAATTGAGCATGAAAATTAAAAAAAATTGAACTCCATAGCTTATTAGTCTGACCGCGGTCCGCGGTCCATTCTTCACGGACCGCGGTGCTTAGCCTATGCATCCTGCAAGTAATGACTGCGGTCCGCGGTCCCTTAGAGCCAAATACAGGTTCTCAGAACTTTTTTCACCGCGGCCTCGGTCAAGTTTTCGCGGGCCGCGGTGCTAAATTTTAGAGAGTTACGTTGGTATGGGGTCCTCCACCGCGGTCCCTTTTTCGCGGTCCGCAGTGGTTGTTCTGCAACTGTTCTACTTCTAAGTTTTGACTGATAATGCATGTGCAACTTCTCTTTGGGTACTAACCATATTTAAATGTTTCAATATTACAGACAATGGTTCTATCAAGAGGTGGAGGTCGTAAACCAACGGGCAAGGGTGAATCATCTGGGGGGAGAGGCAAGAAAATGATAAAGCTTGATCTGAAGGTCCGGGAAGAAATAAAAAGACCAAGGAAAGCCATACGGACATTAGACAAAGCTGCTTCCCACTCGGACAGTGATTATGTCCCCTCTGAAGCCTCATCAGAATCTATACTGGAGTACGTCGAAGACTTCCCGGAAAGGTTTCGTCTAACCAATGAACCATCAGACTCTCCCCCTATCAAGCATCTACACACTCTGAGTTAGCTGAGGGCTCAATCTCCAGGAGTGGACATACAGATTCTACCTCACCTACAACTTCCGTATCAGGGGAGCATTTTCGTGATGATGAATGGGGTGAACCCCAAGTTGAGGTAGTAGAACGTACAAGGAATCCAGATGCATGGCAGAAAAGATTTGTAAGTGAAGCGGCTTTCCATCAGTTCCGAGATTTGTGGAGCTCAAGATCACTTATTTTGGAGCGCAAGTTCACAATCAAGGACTTGTTGCCCCACCACCCAGAGGTGAAAAGGCAATTCTTAGAAAAAAAAGGTTGGGACTATTTTTCTGCTTACCTTCCGGATGCCAATGAGCACCTAGTCAAGGAGTTCTACACTAACTTGTCATTTCTGCAAAAAGACTCCAAGGCTTCAATGGTGCGGAATCTCACGATACCCTTTGGTGGTGAGGCACTGAAAAATTATCTGGAAATGGACAATGTGGATGACTCCCTATATCAGGAGAAGCTAGAAAAGAAGGATGCAGCCCAAAATTGGCTGGCTTTGCACTTAGCCAGGCCTGGGGAGACTCCTGAGTGGTTACCAGCTGGAAAGACTATCTACCGGAAGACCTTGAGCTTTGAAGCCAAAGGATGGGCTACCTTCGTGTGCAACATGTTGGACCCAAATTTTCATGAGAACACCATGCCCCTCAGTCGAGTTGTTCTCATTGCTTCCATCATGGATGGGTTCCCGATCAATGTTGGGAATATCATGTCCAACGTCATCAATAGAGTGGTAAACGAAGATGATAAATCTTACCCTTTTTCGATCTTCCTTACCATGTATTTTGAGGACCAGGGGTGGACAAGAAGCGCTTTGATACAAAAGTCAAGCCCAAAGCGCACTTTTCTTAGTATGATTTGGTAGATGAGTACAACCCCAAAAGGAAGTTCAAGTGTAAGTCTGTTGCCTCCACTGGCCAGTCTGAAGAGCCAGCGGTGGTGGTTGAGTCATCTCAGCCTTAGCTAGACATTCCAGAGGTTGCTCCAGGCCCACTACCTCAGTTGGTACATCCATTCTTTCATCCAGGGCTTATCCTCTGACAGCCCACATGCTCAATCAGACATTGACCAGCATCAACAACTGGATGCAGGCAGCGACTTCAAAGTTGTTTGTGATTTCTACGTCAGTGGCAACCCCGAGCCCCCCTCTACCACCACAGGTACCCCAGTCAGTTACGGACGTGCTAAAGGAAATTCTGGAAAACCAGAAGAAGCTTTTGGATGCCGTGGGAGCACATGGGACTGCATTGAAGAAGCTGGAAAAGGAGACAAGGAAGCTGAGGCACATCTGTGCTTCAAAGGAGTTAGTGGCAGAGCTGCGAAAAGAGGTGGAGAAGCTGAAGAGGGATCAAATCCTGCTAGACTTGCTACTCCAGGATCCTTCAGCCCACTCAGGGCAGCAGCCAGAGCAGGAGCTAGAGCCCGATAGGCCAGCAAAGAGGAGGAGGGTCTTGCCCCGCACAGAGGGCATTCGACTAGTTCTAGCAGACCCTCCAGTACAGACTCAGGATGCGGAGCAGACTCAGCCCCAGGGTCAGGAGGCACAGACCACTGGAGGACCACCACAGTCACAGGCAGACCCAGCTCCATCTCAGTCACAGCCACAGGGACCACCACATGCAGAGGGCCAATAGGGAGTTTTCTTTACTCTCTATCTCTCTCCCAATTTGAGCTATTTGTTTTTGGTTATATAGCATTAAGGACAATTATTACTTTTAGTTGGGGGAGTGGCCCTATAGGTATTTCTGATTGGATGTTATGGGTTGTATAATTCAGACGATTTTTCTTTTATTATGCTTTATTTTCTATTTTGGCATGTAAATAAGTTTACTATTTCAGTACTTTTATGACTTTTTACTTTTTGGTATGTATAAAGTTACTTTTCATTGTATATATTCATCCCTTTATGTATATTTGACAAATTTCCCTCATGTACATATTCATTCTATCCCACACATTTTACTTTACGCACTTTTCCATTTTATAGCTTCTTATTTTTCTTTCATAGCTTCTTATTTTGAATTTCGCGTGTGTAGTAAGCCTTTGGTTTTCTTAACGCCACGGTTCTTTCCAAAGGTGGTATTTGTGTGAACTGGATGGCTCTTACCAAGGATGGATGGTGTGACAACCTTCTTAAGGGTTTGAGTCTCGTTTTCCCTTTTTGTTTTTGCTTTTTTTTCTTCTTTTTCTTTTTTCTAGTTAGGTAATAAAAGGTGCCTCACGAAAAGCTTCACTTGGGCCTAACACAGTTTCCTTTGATCCCATGGTCAAAGACAAACCGTTGTGTTTAGGATGGTGATAGTGATGATCCTAAGACTCTTGTGGTTGCAGATAATCATCAAGTGGTTCTTCGGTACCATTGGGTTACTCAAAGCACGACTAAGGTCGTTCTGGGCCCTCGACTCTGTTTCTGTAGCAATCCCAGTGCTTGAGTGGTGAGAAGTCGAAATTGCAAGTCCAAGTCCCGTGCCACTAGTCTAGAACTTGCCCTGAATATTTGTCTAGGCGAAATTCTAAGTGTAGTTTGACTTGAGAAGTGACTATAGGCCCTCCTTGATCAGAATTGCATATTGAACATTTCCATGACCCACAAAAAATGAATTCCCTAGTCAACCGTTTTGAGCCTTAGGCCTTTTCTTTCAGAAATCATGCTACAAGCCTTTGCCCAATTTTACCCTCTCTTGGCACCCGATCTTCCTTAGCACTAGGCAAAAAGCATAAGTTTGGGGGAGAGATGAGTGATGCAACAAAAGTGAAAAAGAAGGCACAAAAGAAAGAAAAAATAAAGGCAATGAAAAAGAAGAACAAATAGTGCACAAAATGAATGAACAAATAGAAGAAATAAAGGGAATTGATGAAAGAATTGTGACAAAAGGTGTGGAATACCTAAAAAGGAGAAAAGTGTCCTGAATGAACAAAAAGGTGTGACAGTACGTCTCTCCAACCCTACAAAAGAGTTTAAATGACTCAAAGAGTCAAAAGAATGTGAGAACAAAAAAATGAAGTGCTTAAGGAAAGACAGAGCCCACTCTGACCAAATACTTTCTACCCTTGACCAAAATCCTTCATTAAGTATCCACAAAAGCCCTGTATGATCTCGAGTCGAATGAAACTTATATTAGTGGTGATTTAAATGAGGGGCAAGTATATGGTACTTTGAGCCGGGCTTGAGACTTCTTCCTTGATGAGAGACGAGCGAATTCCCATATTCCTCGTTTTGAGCGTTACTATTCTAAAAGTGAGGTACTCAGGGAGAGTCGCGAAGTATGAGTTTGGGATCAACACTGACCAATGTGGTAGTTAGAGTTTCATTGATGAATCATATCAACCCTTGAAGCTCTTGTATCACACTTGAAACCATGGTTTTATAAGGTTCAAACATTGTTAATGATTCATTTTCATTGAGGGCTATTGTTAGTCCCAATTGATGCTAATTGAGGTTACTTTAGGACAGCCAGATTTTCTTGGAATCAATCATAGGGGTGGAGCTTACGTTTTTTGCTTGAGGACAAGCAAAAGCTTAAGTTTGGGGGAGTTGATAGCTAGGATTTTTACCTTGTTTTTCTGCCCTTCTATGCTTAGGTTTTGGTTATATTTATACACAAAGTAGCCCCGAAAGCTTATATGTTGTTCTTGTTGCAGGATTGAACCAGAAATGATGACATTTAGTCAAGAATATGCTCAAAACAGGAGTGGATCTGGCACAAGTACGAAGAACAACAAAAGTGACCAAGGCAAATTCCCACCGCGGTCGCGGTCGCGGTCGCGGTCGCGGTCGATTCTCTGCGGACCGCGGTGGTAAACTTCAGAGAAGCATTCAGGCAGCATATCCCACCGCGGTTGCGGTCCATTCTTCGCGGACAGCGGTGGTGAGATTCATAGGGGCATTCCAAGCAAGAAGCCACCGCTTTCGCGGTCCAATCTTCACGGACCGCGGTGGCAAGATTCAGAGACCTTCATTCAAAGCCACATTCCACCACGGCCGCGGTCCAATTACTGCAGTCCGCGGTCCAAAGGTTTAGAGAAGTGTAACTCAAGGCCCATACTCGCCGCGGTCGCGGTCCATTTACAACGGTCCGCGGTAGAGCACCTTCAGAGACTCAGGACATAGCTTCAGTGAACAACCGCGGACCGCGGTCGATTTTGTGCGGTCCGGGGTAGCCCCGCAGGGGCATTTTTGTCCTGATTTTTGGCTGAGTATAAACAGCTTATTTTGTAGTTTTTTTAGGGTTATCTTTTGTAATCTTAGAATTTTCTGAACGGAAGAGCACGTGAATAGCTAGTTCTTTATCTTTTTAGCTTATTTCTTGCATTTTTAACATTGAACCCTTGAGTTTACTATTAAGAATCATTAATATGGGTTCTATTACATCTCTTTCATTGAATTTATCTTTGATTATGACTGGCTAGACCCATTAGCTAGGGTTGTGGCTCAACCCTAGTGTGGATATTTGATGTGTTTCGAAAATTAGGGTTTGGATGTTTATGGGTGTTTGTTATTTGGGCTAATTTAGGGTTCTTATTGCTATAATCTGTGGTTTCAAACACTAATTAACCTTTCCATGATTTGCGTCCTTCTTGAGAAAGAGAACTTCAGTTTAGAAAATTAGCCTAACAAGGAATTAGGGAATTATCAAGAGATTGGTAATCCCAATCAATTGGGTTGAACCCAGAAATGGTAAAACCCTACTTGAGCCCTAATTAACGGGTTAAACCTCGAGAGAGTAATACCCTACTTGAACTTCAATTTCTTGATTAATTGACATCTAATTGGCCTCGAGATAGGCAATTCGGGCAAAGCCACTCAAACTACCGAGAGGTATAAAGTGGGCACATTCGTGCATTGGTTATAGTTGTATACCTTATAAACATCCTCACCTTAGAACATTGAAATCCATTAGGTATCCGCCTAGGTGAAAGTCGTGACCCTAGTGCCTTTATCCTTATAAGAAAACAACATCAAAACAAAGTAGTTAATCAATTAGCCTTTAACAGTATCTCAATACTTAATATAGTTCAAAACACCCTATTATGAGAAGTGCAATTAGAAACACGAAGCTCTACTAGTTAACATAGACACTCACTCCAATTGTTGACTCCCTGAGGATTCGATCCCGACCTTTCGGGTAAAAGCTGCACGACCCTTGCCTTCCTACTCTAAATAGTAGCGAGGGTGAGAGCCGATCAGTAAGAGAGAGATAGATTTGAACTTGTGGTGTTTTATCGAGCTGTGGATGAGTTGTTAGGATGGTTTTGGTGGTTCTCTAGCAGGTAGATAGGCCTAGTTACAAAGGAGATGCTGCCGAAATTTCTGAAAAATTTGGGAGTTAGCCAAATTTAGGCACTTGAGGTAGGCTAGAAAAGAGATATGTTATGTTAGGTGTTTTGGAGCGAACTCTACTTCTTATTTGAGGACGAATGATCCTAAGCGAGGGAGGATGTAAGGCCCCGGAAAATTTTGCTAAGTAATTTAAGGTTTTGTGATGTCAAGGTAGGTAATACATTGTACTTCCGGAGTTTTTCTGGGTTGAACAATGCGCTGGGAGTTGAAATGTTTCGTCGCAGCTAGACCAAGCTTTAGGCAGATAAGGCCAGGCTAAAGCCAGGCCAGACCAGGCTTTAAGCAGATAAGGCCAGGCTAAAGCCAGGTCTGTGGCCCGGTCAAATGTTGGACTATCCATCTTCTATCTTTATAACCCGACCCAGACCCATATAAAACCCATTTCTCATCATTTTAAGCTTACTTTCTGATAATTATGAGTGAGAAAAGAGATGGTTCTAGAGAGAAGGTCCCAATTTCCATCAAATTGATCCTACATCACCACTCAAAGCTTAGAACTAATCAAATAGAACACCAGTTTCTTCACTCTAAGAGGTAAGTTTCTACCACACCACCTTTAAAAATTCAATAATTAGCTAAAAAGGGCAATTAGTAAGGTAGTCCATGGAGATAAGGAAAGGGACCTTGCATGCATGAGGTTCTAGACTATGTGTGGGAAAATAAAAGCAATGATAGAAAGAAATGGGGGATGGGACCTTAGACTACTCATAATTCTAGATGTAATGCTCAAATGCGCTGGAACTATGATCCAATTCCTAATTACAATTTGATTGTGCTATGTTGTCAAATAGATTGAAAGATCTAAAGGATTCCGGAAATTGTCATAGGAATTAGGGATAAGACCAAGTCAAGGTATGTATGGCTAACTCTAATTTTCATAGAATGAACTCGTTGGTTCTCAAATATACCGTATGAGTCCCCTTGTTTGATTCTCTAAAGAATTGATGGGTTCTATGTGTTAAGTTGGGAACCTCTTGCTTCCATATTGTTCTAAGTTTCTACCATGTCACTATGCTATTTGAAAGTATGAATTGTGGTTATCATGCTCTTTCTTTTATTATGTGTGTGAATCCTTATATGTGTTGGTTCTAGTTGATATGAAAGACGAGTGTATGAAACGGTTAAAGAGAGGAATGTAACGTGAATGGTTAAATATTCCCAAGTGCCAAGAACCGTATAATAAGTGATGGAAAGAGATGTGAACCGGATAATTAAATTGATGTAGTTATGTCCTAGAGTGAGATGGCTTAGCCGATCGGGCCGAGATCGGACTCCATGATGTACACATGGTGGTAATCGCATCGAATTATGATATTGGTAATGTCTCACTGTTTCAAGTGAGATGGCTTAGCCGGTCAGGCAGATACCGAACTTCATGTGATGACTACACGGTGGTAATTATAAAACTATGATATTGGTAATGTCTCACTGTTTCAAGTGAGATGGCTTAGCCGGTCGAGTAGAGACCGGACTCCGTGTGATAAAGACAGGGTGCTAATTATAAAACTATGATGTTGTAATGTCTCACTCAGGATGGCTTAGCCGGTCGGGCAGAGACCGGACTCCGTGTGATAAAGACAGGGTGCTAATTATAAAACTATGATGTTGTAATGTCTCACTCAGGATGGCTTAGCCGGTCGGGCAGAGACCGGACTCCGTGTGAAAATGACATGGTGGTATATTAAAATTGTGGCAGTTGTCTTTAAAAGAAATATTATCCAAAAGATGGAATAACAGAATGAGAAACCATGGTGACTCTTGTTTGTGTTTCCCCTATTTCTGTGAATTGTTATTTGGTGTCTCTAATTGTATTACTACATGTTCGTTGTTTATTCTATCTAGAGTAGAGTTTGTTCATACATACTAGTACTATTCAATGGTACTAACGTCCTCTTTTGCCGGGGGCGCTACATCTTTTTATGGATGTAGGTGGTCCCCTAGAAGGCAGGCTGATCGTAGCTAGCGACTTTTCCTCTCTCTTACCACAGCAGTCTTGGTGAGCCCCATTCTTCCCGGGGTGAACTATTGTGCATGTTGTTCCACTCTTGTATTAGAGTTGATTACTGTATTTTGAGGTATTAGCCGGAGCCTTGTTGCCGGCATTTCCATATTTTCCACCAGTTGTATTTAGAGGCTCCGTAGACAGGTTGTAGGTGGTGTCGGGTGTTGGAATTAAACTAGAAATATTAGTATTTGGAAAATATGTTTTTCATCATATCTACAAAGATTGTAATATTCTTGATTAAAAGTGCTAATGAAAACAAGAATAGAAGTTAATGATATATTTATAAAGTGTGATTAATAGCATTTATCTCCTATATATTCATAAATTAGTTTGGGTAGAATAAACCCTAACAGACTTGCTCAGTCGGGTTTACTCGGTTGATCGTCGGTCTCACCCCTCGGTTTTGGGGCGTGACACCCGCGTGCCCAACTCACGTTGCACGGCCCTCCAGAAATGCGAGGTAAACTGCATACCTCGATCGGAAATAATAGACACGGGCACACCATGACGACGAACAATCTCCCTAATGTAGATCTCTGTTAATCTCTCCGAAGAATAGGAAACTGCCACAGGAATGAAATGCGCTGACTTGGTTAGCCTATCCACAATAACACATACTGCATCGAACTTCCTCTGAGTCCGTGGGTGTCCAACAACGAAATCCATGGTGATATGCTCCCACTTCCACTCAGGAATCTCAATCTGCTGCAGCAATTCACCAGGCCTCTGGTGCTCATATTTTACCTGCTGACAATTCAAACACCGAACTACATATGCCACAATATCCTTTTTCATCCTCCTCCACCAATAATGATGCCGCAAATCCTGATACATCTTTGCGGCGCCCGTATAATTGGAGTACCGAAAACTATGGGCCTCCTCTAAAATCAACTCACGAAGTCCGTCCACATTAGGCACACAAATACGACCCTGCGTCCGCAAAACTCCATCATCACCAACTGTAACCTGCTTGGCACCATCGTGCCGCACCATGTCCCTAAGGACAAGTAGATGAGGATCATCATACTGCCGATCTCTAATATAATCAAATAATAAAGAACGAGCAACTGTATAAGCTAGAGCATGGCCGGGCTCTATAACATCCAATCTCATGAACTGATTGGCTAAATCCTGAACATCCAAAGCAAGCGGCCTCTCCCCGACTGGAATATATGCAAGGCTACCCATACTGGTTAACTTCCTACTCAAAGCATCGTCCACCACATTGGCCTTCCCCGGATGATACAAGATGGTGATGTCATAGTCTTTCAACAGCTCCAACCATCTCCTCTGCCTCAAATTCAACTCCTTTTGCTTGAACAAGTATTGCAAACTCTTGTGATCCGTGAACACCTCACATGACACGCCATATAGATAATGCCTCCAAATCTTCAGTGCGTGAACAATGGTTTCTACCTCCAAATCATGAACTGGATAATTCTTCTTGTGGATCTTCAATTGACGGGAAGCATATGCAATAACCTTGTCATCCTGCATCAACATCGCACCAAGTCCAATATGAGATGCATCACATAACACAGTATATGGCCCTGAACCTGTGGGAAAAACCAAGACCGATGACGTAGTCAAAGCTGTCTTGAGCTTCTGAAAGCTCGCCTCACACTCATCTCACCACCTAAACTAGGCACCCTTCTAAGTCAACTTGGTCATCGGGGCTGCAATAGACGAAAACCCCTTCACAAACCGACGGTAATAGCCCCCCAAACCCAAGAAACTCCGGATCTCTGTGGCTGATGTGGGTCTAGGCCAATCCTTGACCGTTGAAATCTTCTTAGAATCCACCTGAATACCCTCTGCTGATACAACATGACCCAGAAATGGAACTGAACTCAACAAAAACTCACATTTCAAAAACCTGGCATATAATTGACTGTCCTTCATAGTCTGGAGAACAACTCGAAGGTGTTGCTCATGCTCCTCCCGTCTACGGGAATAAATCAGAATATCATCAATGCAGAATTCCACGAAGGAATACAAATAAGGCCTGAACACTCGGTTCATCAAGTCCATAAAAATTGTTGGGGCATTTGTCAACCCGAATGACATCATTAAGAACTCATAATGCCCGTACCGAGTGCAAAAAGCTGTCTTAGGGACATCGGATTCCCTAATCCTCAATTGATGGTAGTCAGATCTCAAATAAATCTTCGAAAATACCTTGGCACCCTGAAGCTGATCAAACAAGTCATCAATCCTAGGCAATGGGTACTTGTTCTTGATAGTGACCTTGTTCAATTGCCGATAGTCTATGCACATCCTCATCCACCCATATTTCTTCTTAACAAACAACACCGGCGCACCACAAGGCGAGACACTAGGCCTAATAAAGCCTTTATCAAGAAAATCCTGCAACTGTTCTTTCAAATCCTTCAGCTCTGGCAGGGCCATACGATATGGCGGAATAAAAATGGGTTGAATGCTTGGAGCCAAATCAATGCAAAAGTCAATATCCCTGTCGGATGGCATACCCAACAGGCTTGCAGGAAAAACCTCTAGAAACGCAGGGACAATGGGAACAGAACTCGTAGAAGGAACCTTAGCACTAGAATCTCGAACATAAGCTAAATAGGCCAAACACCCCTTCTCGACCATGCGTCGATTCGTCATATTAGAGACAACCCTGCTGGATGAATGACCAGGAGTCCCTCTCCACTCTACTCGAGGCAACCCCGGAAATGCTAAGGTCACCGTCTTGGCATGACAGTCCAATATGGCATGATACGGCGACACCAATCCATCCCCAAAATGACATCAAAATCTACCATATCAAGGATTAGAAGATCTACACTAGTCTCCAGACCCTCAATAACTACTACATATGAATGGTAGACACGATCAACCATAATAGAATCACCCACCGGCCGGGCAGAGACCGGACTCCGTGTGAAAACGACATGGTGGTATATTAAAATTGTGGCACTTGGTTTTAAAAGAACTATTATCCAAAATATGGAATAACGGAATGAGAAACCATGGTGACTCTTGTTTGTGTTTCCCCTATTTTTGTGAATTGTTATTTGGTGTCTCTAATTGTATTACTACATGTTCATTGTTTATTCTATCTAGAGTAGAGTTTGTTCATACATACTAGTACTATTCAATGGTACTAACGTCCCTTTTTGCCGGGGGAACTACATCTTTTTATGGATATAGGTGGTCCCCTAGAAGGCAGGCTGATCGTAGCTAGCAGCGTTTCCTCTCTCTTGCCACAAAAGTCTTGGTGAGCCCCATTCTTCCAGGGGTGAAGTATTGTGCATGTTGTTCCACTCTTGTATTAGAGTTGATTACTGTATTTTGACGTATTAGCCAGAACCTTGTTGACGGCATTTCCATATTTTCCACTAGTTGTATTTAGAGGCTATGTAGACATGTTGTGGGTGGTGTCGGGTATTGGAATTAAACTAGAAATATTAGTATTTGGCAAATATGTTTTTCATCATATCTACAAAGATTGTAATATTCTTGATATTATGGTTGAAACTGCTAATGAAACCAAGAATGGAAGTTAATGATAATATTTATAAAGTGTGATTTATAGCATTTATCTCCTATATATTCATAAATTAGTTTGAGTAGAACGAAACCTAACAGACTTGCTCAGTCGGGTTCACTCGGTTGAGCGCCGGTCTCACCCCTCGGTTTTGGGGCGTGACACCCGCGTACCCAACTCGCGCTGAACTGCCCTCCAAAAATGCGAGGTAAACCGCGTAACTCGATCGGAAATATTAGACACGGGCACACCATGAACACGAACAATCTCCCTAATGTAGATCTCTGTTAATCTCTCCGATGAATAGGAAACTGCCACAGAAATGAAATACGCTGACTTGGTCAGCCTATCCACAATAACACATACTGCATCGAACTTCCTCTGAGTCCGTGGGAGTCCAACAACGAAATCCATGGTGATATGCTCCCACTTCCACTCAGGAATCTCAATATGCTGCAGCAATTAACCAGGCCTCTGATGCTAGTATTTTACCTGCTGACAATTCAAACACCGAGCTACATATGCCACAATATCCTTCTTCATCCTCCTCCACCAATAATGTTGACGCAAATCGTGATACATCTTTGCGGCGCCCGGATGATTGGAGTACCGGGAACTATGGTCCTCCTCTAAAATCAACTCACAAAGTCTGTCCACATTAGGCACACAAATACGACCCTGCATCCGCAAAACTCCATCATCACCAAGTGTAACCTCCTTGGCACCACCGTGTCGCACCGTGTCCCTGAGGAAAAGTAGATAAGGATCATCATATTGTCGATCTCGAATACGATCAAATAATAAAGAACGAGCAACTGTATAAGATAGAACATGGTCTGGCTCTTTAACATCCAATCTCATGAACTGATTGGCTAAATCATGAACATCCAAAGCAAGCGGCCTCTCACTAACCGGAATATATACAAGGCTACCCATACTGGTTGACTTCTTACTCAAAGCATCGGCCACCCTATTGGCCTTCCCCGGATGATACAAGATGGTGATCTCATAGTCTTTCAACCGCTCCAACCATCTCCTCTGCCTCAAATTCAACTCCTTTTGCTTGAACAAGTATTGCAAACTCTTGTGATCCGTGAACACTTCACATGACACGCCATATAGATAATGCCTCCAAATCTTCAGCGCGTGAACAATGGCTGCTACCTCCAAATCATGAACTAGATAATTCTTCTTGTGGATCTTCAACTGACGGGAAGCATATGCAATAACCTTGCCATCCTGCATCAACATCGCACCAAGTCCAATATGATATGCATCACAATACACAGTATATGGCCCTGAACCTGTGGGAAAAACCAACACCGACGACGTAGTCAAAGCTGTCTTGAGCTTCTGAAAACTCACCTCACACTCATATGACCACCTATACTAGGCACCCTTCTAAGTAGACTTGTTCATCGGGGCTGCAATAGACGAAAACCCCTCCACAAACCGACGGTAATATCCCACCAAACCCAAGAAACTCCGGATTTGTGTGGCTGATGTGGGTCTAGGACAATCCTTAACCGTTGAAATCTTCTTAGAATCCACCCGAATACCCTCTGCTGATACAACATGACCCAGAATTCATCTGAACTCAACAAAAACTCACATTTCAAAAACCTGGCATATAACTGACTGTCCTTCATAGTCTGGAGAACAACTCGAAGGTGCTGCTCATGCTCCTCCCGTCTGCGGGAATAAATCAGAATATCATCAATGAAGACAATCACGAAGGAATCCAAATAAGGCCTGAACACTCGGTTCATCAAGTCCATAAAAGTTGTTGGGGCATTTGTCAACCCAAATGACATCATTAAGAACTCATAATGCTCGTACCGAGTGCAAAACGTTGTCTTAGGGACATCGGATACCCTAATCCTCAATTGATGGTAGTCATATCTCAAATAAATCTTCGAAAATACCTTGGCACCCTGAAGCTTATCAAACAAGTCATCAATCCTCGGCAATGGGTACTTGTTCTTGATAGTAACCTTGTTCAATTGCCGATAGTCTATGCACATCCTCATCGACCCATCTTTCTTTTTAACAAACAACACCGGCGCACCTCAAGGAGAGACACTAGGCCTAATAAAGCCTTTATCAAGCAAATCCGTCAACTGTTCTTTCAAATCCTTTAGCTCTGGCAGGGCCATACGATATGGCAGAATAGAAATGCGCTGAATAGTTGGAGCCAAATCAATGCGAAATTCAATATCCCTGTCGGGTGGCATACCCAGCAGGTCTGCAGGAAACACCTCTAGAAACTCACGGACAATTGGCACAGAATCCGTAGAAGGAACCTCAGCGCTAGAATCTCGAACATAAGCTAAATAGGCCAAACACCCCTTCTCGACTATGCGCCGATCCTTCATATCAGAGACAACCTTTCTAGATGAATGACCAGGAGTCCCTCTCCACTCCAGTCAAGGCAACCCCGGCAATGCTAAGGTCACAGTCTTGGCATGATAGTCCAATATGTCATGATACGGTGACACCAATCCATCCCTAAAATGACATCAAAATCTACAATATCAAGGAGTGGAAGATCTACACTGGTCTCCAGACCCCCAATAACTACTACACATGAATGGTAGACACGATCTACCACAATAAAATCACCCACCGGTCGGGCAAAGACCGGACTCCGTGTGAAAATGACACGGTGGTATATTAAAATTGTGGCACTTGGATTTAAAAGAACTATTATCCAAAAGATGGAATAACGGAATGAGAAACCATGGTGACTCTTGTTTGTGTTTCCCCTATTTTTGTGAATTGTTATTTGATGTCTCTAATTGTATTACTACATGTTCATTGTTTATTCTATCTAGAGTAGAGTTTGTTCATACATACTAGTACTATTCAATGGTACTAACGTTCCTTTATTGCCGGGGGCGCTACATCTTTTTATGGATGTAGGTTGTCCCCTAGAAGGCAGGCTGATCGTAGCTAGTAGCGTTTCCTCTCTCTTACCACAACAGTCTTGGTGAGCCCCATTCTTCCCAGGGTGAAGTATTGTGCATGTTGTTCCACTCTTGTATTAGAGTTGATTACTATATTTTGAGGTATTAGCCGGATCCTTGTTGACGGCATTTCCATATTTTCCACTAGTTGTAATTAGAGGCTCCGTAGACAGGTTGTGGTTGGTGTCGGGTATTGGAATTAAACTAGAAATATTAGTAGTTGGTAAATATGTTTTTCATCATATCTACAAAGATTGAAATATTCATAATATTATGGTTGAAACTTCTAATGAAACCAAGAATGGAAGTTAATGATATATTTATAAAGTGTGATTAATAGCATTTATATCCTATATATTCATAAATTAGTTTGGGTAGAATGAAATGTAACAGGCTTGCTCAGTCGGGTTTACTCGGTTGAGCGCCGGTCTCACCCCTCGGTTTTAGGGCGTGACACCCGCGTGCCCAACTCACGTTGAACTGTCCTCTATAAATGCGAGGTAAATTGCGTACCTCGATCGGAAATAATAGACACGGGCACACCGTGAAGACAAACAATCTCCCTAATGTAGATATTTGTCAATCTCTCCGAGGAATAAGAAACTGCCACATGAATGAAATGCCCTGACTTGGTCAGCCTATTCACAATAACCCATACTGCATCGAACTTCCTCTGAGTCAGTGGGAGTCCAACAACGAAATCCATGGTGATGCGCTCCCATTTCCACTCACGAATCTCAATCTGCTGCAGCAATTCACCAGATCTCTGGTGCTCGTATTTTACCTGCTGAAAATTCAAACACCGAGCTACATATGCCACAATATCCTTCTTCATCCTCCTCCACCAATAATTTTGCCGCAAATCCTAATACATCTTTGCGGCGCCTGGATGATTGGAGTACCGGGAACTATGGTACTCCTTTAAAATCAACTCACGAAGTCCGTCCACATTAGGCACACAAATACGACCCTGCATCCGCAAAACTCCATCATCACCAACTGTAACCTACTTGGCACCACCGTGTCGCACCATGTCCCTAAGGACAAGTAGATGAGGATCATCATACTGCCGATCTAGAATACGATCAAATAATGAAGAACGAGCAATTGTATAAGCTAGAACACGACCGGGCTCTGTAACATCCAATCTCATGAACTGATTGGCTAAATCATGAACATCCAAAGCAAGCAGCCTCTCGCCGACCGGAATATATGCAAGGCTACCCATACTGGTTGACTTCCTACTCAAAGCATCGGCCACCACATTGGCCTTCCCCGGATGATACAAGATGGTGATGTCATAGTCTTTCAACAGCTCCAACCATCTCATCTGCCTCAAATTCAACTCCTTTTGTTTGAACAAGTATTGCAAACTCTTGTGATCCGTGAACACCTCATATGACACGCCATATAGATAATGCCTCCAAATCTTCAGCGCGTGAACAATGGCTGCTACCTCCAAATCATGAATTGGATAATTCTTCTTGTGGATCTTCAACTGACACGAATCATATGCAATAACCTTGCCATCCTGCATCAACACCGCACCAAGTCCAATATGAGATGCATCACAATACACAGTATATGGCCCTGAACCTGTGGGCAAAACCAACATCGGCGCCGTACTCAAAGCTGTCTTGAGCTTCTGAAAGCTCGCCTCACACTCATATGACCACCTAAACTGGGCACCCTTCTGAGTCAACCTTGTCATGGGGGCTGCAATAGACAAAAACGCCTCTACAAACCGACTATAATAGCCCCCCAAATGCAAGAAACTCTGGATCTCTGCGGCTGATGTGGGTCTAGGCCAATCCTTGACCGTTGAAATCTTCTTAGACTCCACCTGAATACCCTCTGCTGATACAACATGACCCAGAAATGCAACTGAACTCAACCAAAACTCACTTTTCGAAACTTGGCATATAATTGATTGTCCTTTAGAGTCTGGAGAAAGAATCGAAGGTGCTGCTCATGCTCCTCCCATCTACGGGAATAAATCAGAATATCATCAATGAAGACAATCACAAAGGAATCAAAATAAGGCTTTAACACTCGAGTCATCAAGTCCATAAAATTTGCTGGGGCATTTGTCAACCCAAATGACATCATTAAGAACTCCTAATGCCCGTACCGAGTGCGAAAAGCTGTCTTAGGGACATTGGATGCCCTAATCCTCAACTAATAGTAGCCAGATCTCAAATAAATCTTCGAAAATACCTTGGCACCCTGAAGCTGATCAAACAAGTCATCAATCCTCGGCAATGGGTACTTGTTCTTGATAGTAACCTTGTTCAATTGCCGATAGTCTATGCACATCCTCATCGACCCATATTTCTTCTTAACAAACAACACCAGCGCACCTCAAGGCGAGACACTAGGCCTAATAAAGCCTTTATCAAGCAAATCTTGCAACTGTTCTTTCAAATCCTTCAGCTTTGCAGGGCCATACGATATGGCGGAAAAGAAATGGGCTGAGTGCCCGGAGCCAAATCAATGCGAAAGTCAATATACCTATCGGGTGGCATACCCAGTAGGTCTGCAGGAAACACTTCTAGAAACTCACGGACAATGGGCACAGAATCCGTAGAAAGAACCTCAGCACTAGATTCTCAAACATAAGCTAAATAGGAAAAACGCCCCTTCTCGACTATGCGCCGATCCTTCATATAAGAAACAACATTTCTGGATGAATGACCAGGAGTCCCTCTCCACTCCATCCGAGGCAACCCTGGCAATGCTAAGGTCGCGGTCTTGGAATGACAGTCCAATATGGCATGATACGGCGACAACCAATCCATCCCCAAAATGACACCAAAATCTACCATATCAAGGAGTAGAAGATCTACACTGGTCTCCAAACCCCCCAATAACTACTACACGTGAATGGTAAACATGATCTACCATAATAGAATCACCCATCGGTATAGAAACATATACATGGGTACTTAGAGAATCACAAGGCATAACCAAATAAGGAGAAAAATAAAATGATACATATGAATATGTGGACCCTGGATCAAATAAGACCGAAGCATCCCTGCTACAAACTGAAACCAAACCTGTGATAACTGCATTAGAGGCCTCTACCTCAGGTCGGCTGGGATATACTATAGCATCGGGGCTGAGCCCCACCAATCTGAACTACATCCCTGGGATGGCCTCCTGCTGGCTGACCTCTACCTCTAGTAGCCTAGCATCCACCTCTAACTGCCTGACCTCCACCTCTAACACCTCGACCCCTGCCTCTAACAAGCTTAGCGGGTGGTGGAACACCTGGTGCTGGGACCATGGCACGAGAACCCTGGTGCTGAGAACTTCTCGACGCTCGAGAGCAAAATCTAGCAATGTGCCCCGGACCACCACAAGCATAACAAGATCTCGGCTGCTGAGATTCTTGGCCCTGAAACTGACCCTGACAGTCGGAGTAACCACCCTGAAAACTCTGGAACGGCGGTGCATTGATAGGAGCCGGTGGTGCACTATAGGGAAACAGATCAGAATACTACATATGAGAACCACGACCACCTCGAGCACTGCGAGAAACCTAAAGTGCTGACTGAAACGGCCTAGGAGGATGGACCCTACCAAAAGAATCCCTGCCTCCAGATGAGGCACCACTGAATCTGCCAAAATGACGGGGCCTCTTGTTATACCCCTGACCACTCCCCTATAGTATAATCATCGCAACTCGTCTGGCCATATTGGACGCATCCTTAAGGAAATATCACTCCTTGTCTCTCTAGACATCTGCAATCTGATTGGCTGAGCTAGTCCCTCAATAAACCTCCTCACCCTCTCTCGGTCGGTGGGAAGTATCATAATAGCATGAAGGGCCAAGGTAATGAATATGGTCTCATACAGAGTGGCAGTCAAAGAACCCCGCTGGAGATGCTCAAACTGGCTCCGATAATCCTCCCTCTGGGTGATAGGAAGAAACTTCTCCAAAAATAACTCGGAGACCTGGGACAAAGTCAAAGGCGGTGATCCAGCTAGTCTAACCAAACAATAATCTCTCCACCAAGTCTTGGTGGAACTTGATAGACGAAAAGTAGCAAAGTCGACCCCATTGGTCTCCACTATCCCCATGTTCTGTAGAACCTCGTGACAGATATCCAAATAGTGTTGGGGATCCTCTGAAGATGCACCGCTATAAGTAGTAGTGAAGAGCTTGGTGAACTTGTCCAACCTCCACAAAGCATCGGCAAACATAGCTGCTCCATCTCCGGTCTGAGCCACAACACCCGGTTGAATTACCTCAGCTGTCTGAGCTGCTGGAGTCTGAAATAGAGGAGCCATCTACTCCGGAGTGCGAGTAGCGGGAGTCTGGGATCCTTCCCCAGCCTGAGAGACGGATGGTTCAGCAGGAAGTAAACCTACCTGAGTGACACTCTCCATGAGTCCCACTAGGCGGACCAGAGCATCCTGGAGTACCGGGGTAGCAATGAACCCCTCGGGAACCTGAGCTGGCCCAACCGAGACTGTCTGGGCAGGAACCTCACCAGCAAACTCTACCTGAGGCTCTGCCACTGGGGCTGCTGCTCTGGATTGAGCTCTGCCCATGCCTAGGCCACTAGCACGGCCTCGGCCCCTCGTAGGAGCTGCAGCTGGGGACTCGGGCTGCTGATCAGTGGATGAAGAAGCACGTGTTCTCGCCATCTGCGAGAGAATAGAGTATCAATTCAGCTACTATTGAGAATTCATATCATATGACAGAGAAGAATAGATGTGAAGTCATTCCTAAACTCCGTAGCCTCTGGGGGATAAGTACATACGTCTTTATACCGATCCCTCAAACTCTACTAAGTTTTTCCGTGAATTATGAGACCTAAGCAACCTAGTGCTCTGATACCAACTTGTCACAACCCGAATTTCCCATCGTCGGGACCGTGATGGCGCCAATATTGAACCTGCTAAGTAAGCCAACTTTATAATTGTTTACCTTATTCCTTTATCATTAACAACAATAGGTGATATACAAATCAATGGAAATAAAAGTGCGACATAAAACAAAGTCTTGCAACTTGTTTAAACACTATTGTGAAACCCATAATAAATACTCCCAGAATTTGGTGTCATAATTTCACGGGCTGTCTATGAGTAATACAAATAGAGGTCTGAATGAAACATAATACATTTGTCTCAGAAAGACGTAAAGACAGGAAAGAAATAGGATAGAATGTGACGCCAAGGCCTGCAGACGCCTGCAGGACTACCTCGGGGTCTCCACTGGATTGAAGGAAGCAACCTCGATCTAGGGTCCAGTACTGGGATCTGCACAAAAAGAATGTGCAGAGTGTAGCATCAGTACAACCGACCTCATGTACTGAGTAAGTGTCGAGCCTAACCTCTTCGAAGTAGTGACGAGGCTAGGACATGACAACCAAATAAACCTGTGCAGTTTAATAATATACAGAGACAATAATAACAACAAGAAATAAGCAGCTAAATACAAAGGAAGGGGGAACATGCTGAGGGGAGGAAATATCAAGTAATAGGAACAACGAAATAAAGCAACAAATTAGATATCAATCTAAACAACGAAAATAGTAACACAAAACAAGTGCACGGCATCACCGTTCGTGCTTTTACTCTCATCCTCACCAAATAATAAATAGAATCGGCACGATATCACCCTTTGTGCTTTACACTCTCTCACAAAATCATACACGGCATCACCTTTCGTGCTTTACACTCTTCCTCACCCAAAAAAATCAATAACAGCAATTCGGCAAGGAAATCAACAATATAAACAACAATAATAAAGCCATAACGTCCCTGCAAGGGAGCCAACAGTAGAATCAATATCATCCCGGCAAGGAAAATAGCTATAACCAATATCACTGAGTTACTTAACTTCACGTACAAATTCTCAACTTGAACCAATACTTAACGATGATCAATACCAAGGAAATACCACCAACATGGATAAATATCAAATTAAACTCAAGTAATGCTTAATGAAAGATCACATAAATCATAATATTCGACTCACGTGCATGCTTGCACCAACGTATAGGTACTCATCACCTCACCTATACGTTGAACATGATACCAACACATAGCAAATAGGACACAACACATATTCCCTCAAGCTAAGGTTAAGCCAAACACTTACCTCGAATTCCACAACCCAGCTCAAGCCTCAATTACCGCTTTCCCTTTAGAATTTGCCTCTAATTCATTTGTATCTAGACATAATTAGCTTAATAATATCAATAAATGCTAAATAGTTACACCCCAAATGCTTAATTATGTGTTTTCTATCATTCTTCCCAAAAAGTCAAAAATCGACCCTGGGCCTGCTTGGTCAAAACACGAGATTCAGACCAAAACCCGATCACCCATTCACCCATGAGCCCGAATATGTAATTAGTTTCGAAATCCGACCCCATATCGAGGTCTAAATTCTCAAATTTGTAAAATACCTAATTCTCCTAAAATCCCTAATTTCTACCCTTGAAGAACAATATTTAGGCCTAGAAATCTAATGGGTGTTGATGGATATTGAAATAAATGAGATTAAAAACACAAACCTATGATTTTGTGAAACCCCACGTGTTATTTTTCTCTCTTCTCTTACGTAAAATACGTAACGTGGCGT
>MDKH01226067.1:0-39117 GCA_005239495.1 Nicotiana undulata
GTCTATATTCAATCTCTTGAACCTCTTTCTTGGCAGCATATGGGAGAGCTCTTAAGTGTTTCATCTTTTCCTTGGCCTCTTTGAGAGATTAACTTGTGGCAGACAGTTTTTCGACCTTCTCCCCTTTTTTATTCAAGACAAGATGAAGATGTTCCTTGGCTTTTAAAATGACTCTAATTTTTCAACATCCACACCCTCATTAGAAAGAGTTGTTCGTGCCTGGACATATTAAGTGGCAAGCTCAAAGAAAGACGTCAATAGGTTTTTAGCGGGGAATATCCACACCCTTCACATCCATCTCCTCGAAAATCACTTGGATCGCGAATTGTAGAGAAGAAACATTTTCTGCAGTAAAGTCGGAGAGTTTGGCATGAATTTTAGCCCAGGAATTCAAGATGAAATCCTTACTAGAGTATTCTCTCGAACTACTCTAACTGATAATTTATGTAGCTCTAATTAATCCCACCAAAGTTTCGTTATCTCTAACCCCACTTTTAAATTCAATTAATGAATCTCTTCAATTACTCAAAAGTGATGTTGTTCAACAACAGTCTAACCTAGTGTTCTCTCTCAAGCAACACAAGGCAATTAGACACAATTAATCAAGGGCCCATTCAATTAATCACCATACAAAGCATAGTTGAACAATCTTAGATTAAACTCGGATCGATTATAACAATAATGAGTCAAAACTTCATCTAACAATTGGTTCCATTAACCCTAGATGGATTGTTTAGCTACTAATACTAAAATACAACGAAAGCATATAAGAATTCATAATTCCAAATAATGATAGAAGAAAGAGAATAGAAAAACTCTAATTGTAGCTTGGTCTCCTCACACTTGTTCTTGCCTCCATATTGAGTCTAAAAACAAGCTTAAACTCTCTTGGGTGAGTCTATAGGGTTTTAAATAGGGCTAGACTAATTTTTCCCATTTTTTACACTTTAGTCCCTGCAGTTTCTAGGCGCTTCATGACTTGACCGCGGCCGCGGCAAAATGCGTCGCGACCGCGGTGGACTGCTTCAGTTCTGCCTCGGGTTGCTTTGCGCACCGCGTTCCAGCCGCGATCGACCGTGGTCGCGTGGGCTCCACTCCAGCTATCCTTCTTCTTTTTCTTGCTTCTTTTCACTCGGGTTCTTCTCGATTGGCCTTATATTCCCTTGATTGGCTTCAAAACGTTCCAAAGTGTCTACTATCATGGATTATTTCCTGCAAGGCATACAAAACACTATTTAGAGCATTTTGTTATCATTTTTATACTTAAAACAACACTAAAGTATGGTTCATTATGAGTGAAAATAGCATCTAAATAGCCCACTATCAACACCCCACACTTAACCACACTCTAATCTTCTCAGGTTACCTTCCTCACTCTTTACACCTAGAACACTTCACACAGGCAGACTACTTCACCGCGACATCTTAGCCTCGAGAGTAGACTCCTTTATAGCCACGCAATATCCCTAACCAGCTCTCCTACTCTCAATCAGAGGTCCATTCTTACCTTCCCTTCATGAATCATGTGCCTACTCACTACAAAAGAGACTTATGTTATTTACAAATCACACACTAAGGAACTCGAATATGACATTTCACTCACCCTCAGAAACAATTCTTATGCCACAAACAACGCACCATAGGCTTGCCCGTAGTGTAATACTCGACTAATTGAGCTCATTCAGTCTAGAATCAAATAGGACTCTATTTGGTTATAATGTTAGCTGCGGGACGGGTGTGATACATATGGGTATAGTGATAGCACCTCCCTAAGCACTCCACTACAATGTGTACTTTTAAACTCTTGATTTTGTCACCCTTTATTCCACCATTACACTATTGTGTTAACCCCTTATTCTTTTAAGCACACTTCTTTTAATAGCCACCACAAATTTGAGACTTCTTTTTTTTTTAGTTGGTAGCCTATAGTTTTTCTAATCAAACAGTGCGCTTTTTCATGTTTCCTTAATTCCACTTAACAGCTCACCCAACCACCCTACACTTATATTTCTTTTCATATCCATTACACTTCGAGTGCTTCTAAGAGGTGATAGGGTTCAACAAGTTAGGTTAGTTAAACTTGGATCAGGATAGTAATGTGGTTGCCAAGGAAAACAGGCTTATAGGCTCAACGGCATTGACTAAGATATGTACAATTAGGTGGGACAAACATATACATAAGGGTTAAGCAAGAAATGCCTATATCACTTTCTAGACCAAACAAGACTACAATTTCGCTTTGTACACACACACGGCAAGTTCTAGGCATTGAATGTTAACACAGAATACACAAAGTCTCACTCACACATGGCACATGACTCAATTCTGTTAGGATCATCAGACACTCTGCTCTAAGAACTTGAGCCATTCAGGAACACACAATTTATGGCCTTATTAGAGTCAACAAAAGAGCCTAAGTGTCCCACTAAAGCAATCTTCATTCAGGGTACTATAGAGTTAAGGGCCCTATTCCTATCTTTGTTTTTTGCCCAAAACTCCTAAACTAAGAAATCTAACTACACCCGCTTCAAATGAAAACCCTTGGAAAAGAACCGTGGTATAAAGAAAAACCAAGGAACAGTTGATACACTACCTAGCAAGGAAAAATATTTTTGTGTTTTCTTTAGCCTCACTTCCCTCAAGAAACAGATCCATCGTCAGGAAGAGTCCTGGGCCAATTTTTTTTTTTTTTTTTTTTTGCGACTCAAAACCCTCAAGAGACCCGTCGAAATGTGTTCGTCTTCGGTCCAAGTCAATACTAATTAAAAGGTAAAAAATTCAACTATCAACAAACACACTATATATACAACAACAAACAATATCCCCCACCCCACACTTATAAAATTGGCATGTCCCCATGCCAACAACAATAAAGCATAGTGAGGTAAGGAGACTTCCCTGGTGTTCAGTCTTCATCAGAGACGGTGGCCGGGTCGAGATGACAGGCACGCCTTAATGCTCGGAGCTAGGACATTATTTTCTTTTCGGATTTTGCATTCTGAGTGGCCAGAGCGTCAACTCTGGTATTCAAGTTGTCCACTGAGGTTCGTAGGCCAGCCACGTCTTGCTCCAAGGTTGACATGCGGGTACTCTGTTGAGGCCAAGATGGGCCCACCTCATCATGAATTGGCATTAGGGAGGCAGCATCAGGTATAACCTCGTCCTCATCATCCACAACAATAGGCACAGGCAGCTCTTTTCCCACCGTTATTTTGCTAGCCCTGAAAGGGACCTTCTTAGGGAGCTTCCCATCTATGAGATGATTCTCAGGGACATTGGCAACAAGGCACATACCGGTTACCAGTGACGGGAAGTAGAACCCCTTGAGTATCTCAGGAGATCTGATGAACATTTTATCATGGATTAGACGGGCCACATCGAAGTCATGACGATTGACAAAACACCAAACCGCCACTGCACGATTTGCATTTACATAAGTGGTGTTGTTGGAGGGCAGCAGTCGACTATAGATGATGGTGAGCAAGCATTTAGCTTCCTAAGTAAGATATTGGGAGTTCAGAGTGATGCGATGCTTTATCCATGTGGCTCCCCTCCCAAACAGATGGTCCGAACAATGTTGTTCCAAGTGATCGGTGGTGTCTGGTAGACTTGGTAATAATCCTCCGCTCCTGAGAAGACTGGTAGCCGGTATGCCCGGCGTATTGCCTCAAGAGAGTCATTTACCCTTGTTCTTCAGACTGTGATCATTCGGTTGGCATGTTCCGGGCAATTCGCGTAGAACTCCCAGACCATCAAAATATTCGCCTCATCCGGTTCCTTAAAGAAAATGTCCAACTGGCGTCTCCTCAATTCATTGAACATCTCCGGGCATTCTTGTTGCAAGGCGGTCCTGTCAATAGGTACTTCATGGACCATCTTCCGGGCTACTTTTGCTTCAAATCTTTCTTCAGCTGCTTTCGAGACAAACCGAGTAGAGTCAAACTAGCTTGTACTAGCTTGGGTTCTGTGTTTCCTGTATTGAGACAAGGTACCTGACACAACAATGTTTATTGTCAGAGAGGGTTCAATTTGTGTGATCGCCGGGTGGTTAATCAGACTTCACCACCAGGACGGTCACTTTACCAATTATTATCTCAATGGGGCAATTTTTCAAACACATGGTGTGCATAAATTTAGACATGCATCTATTAGCCCATAGTAGAACAAACCCACCCCAAGTTCAACCACAATCGCATAGTAGCATCAACCCACCAACATAATTGTCACCCAATAACACCAAATCTCACCAACAAGACATAATAAGTTAGTCTACAAAGAAGAAAAATTCTAACCTAGACATGGTAGGGATCTACAATTAACAGATACATTATACATAATAAAAGAACACAAAGAAAAGAAATTAAGAGAGAAGGGAGGTATTAGACTTACTTGAAGAGAGGAAGAGAGAAATATGGTAGTTGGGGATAGGAGATTAGAAGGTAGTGGTGAGGGAGGGGTGGGAGAATGAGAGAAAGGGGAAGGGGAAACGTTGGGGAAGAAGAAGGAGAAGGGGAGGGTGTTTGAATTTAGGGCTGGGGTGTGGGAGGTTTGGGGAGACGTGGGGATAGTTTTACAATAATAATGGGGGTATAAAAAAATAAAAATAAAATAAAACAAAAATAATAATAATTTATTACTTAACTGGGCGCAGGGGGAATTCGCCGCGGCCGCGATGAAGGGAAGGGTCGAAAAATAGAATAGTTGCGACCTACCGCGGTCGAGCCGCGGTCTGCCAAAGTCATGGCGACGAAAGAAAAACATGAAGAAACTGCCACGGTCGCGCCCCAGCCACCGCGGTCGCGGTGACGAAAAATAGAACAGTTGCGACCTACTGCGGTCGCGATGACAGTGTTTCGACTTTGCTTTATTTTTCTCACACGTTTACCTTACCAGAGTTGTATCTTGACCCCGTCTTTGCCCAACATGCCCCAATCTTGCCCTGCACACTCAATAATAGGTTAGTCTCCTCTACATCAATTACAACAACAACACAGAAGAGAAAACAACAGAAAATCATGGGTTGCCTCCCACAAAGCGCTTGATTTAACGTCGCGGTACGACAAACACAACAATCAATAGATTGCCTCCCATGAAGCGCCTGATTTAACGTTGCTTCATGACGCAAACTTTTTCTATCACTCCTCGTTTGTGTATTGGGGATCCTCCAGAGTTATCACCACACTACCCCATTTTTCTTCACTCATACCAAGGTAATGTTTCAACCTCTGTCCATTCACTGTGAATTTGTTCGTCCCATCTTCTGATTCAATCTCTACATCTCTACTTGGGTTCATTTGCACTACTTTGAACGGACCTGGCCACCGGGACTTTAACTTACCCGGGAACAATCTCCGTCTTGAGTTGTATTATAGCATTAATTCTCCGGGTTGGAAATTTCGATCCAAGATGTGCTTGGCATGCATCAATTTCATCCCCTCTTTGTATAATCGAGCACTCTCGAATGCGTGGAACCAGAATTCCTCAAGCTTATGCATCCCATTAACTCCGTTGGTGCCCGCTATTTCCATGTCCAAGTTCAACTGCCTCAGTGCCCACAATGCTTTATGTTCAAGCTCAACTGGAAGGTGGCATGCCTTACCAAACACCAACGTGTATGGTGACATACCAATTGGAGTTTTGAAGGTTGTGCGGTATGCCCGCAATGCATCGTCCAGCTTCATGGCCCGATCGGTTCTTGTTGCATTCACTGTTTTTAAGAGGACACTCTTGATTTCCCTGTTTGATACTTCAACCTGCCTGCTCGTTTGTGGTTGATACGGCGAGGCTACTTTGTGGAGGACTCCATACTTCTCCAATAAGCGTGCAAATGCTCTGTTGCAAAAGTGAGAGCCGTCATTACTGATTATGGCCCGGGGGTACCAAATCGGGTGAAGATATTTATCTTTAAGAAACTGGTTACCCCGTTTGCATCGTTGGTTGGGAGAGAGACTGCTTCGACCCACTTAGAGACATAGTCAATGGTAACCAGTATATACTTGTTACCGTAAGAGCTGACAAATGTCCCCATTCGATCCCCTACATGTCAAATACTTCCACCTCTTGGATTGTGGTCATTGGCATCTCATGACGACGGGATATGTTGCCCGTCTTTTGGCATTCATCACATATTTTGACCCAAGCGTGAGCATCCTTGAACAATGTAGGCCAGTACAGTCCTGATTCTAGCACCTTTGCTGCTATCCGGATTCCTCCAAAGTGTCCCCCATATGGCGAGGCATGACAGGCCTGCAAAACATAGGTTTGATCTTGCTCGGGGATACACCGTCGGATCATGTTATCAATACATATTTTGAACAATAATGGCTCATCCCAATAATAATCACGACAATCTCGAAAAAACATTTTCTTTTGAGTTGAGGAAACATCATGCGGTACTATACAACATGCTAAGTAATTAGCAATATCTGCATACTAGGGTGCCTCTTCCACTGTCATTACCAGTAATTTCTCATCCGGGAAAGTCTCAATGATATCTCCAACCTCTGTCCTCTTTTCTGACCCTTCCAACCTCGAGAGGTGGTCTGCCACTTGATTGCCCGTCCCCTTCTGGTTACGAATTTCCAGGTCAAACTCTTGTAGAAATAGAACCCAGCAAATCAAGCGGGGCTTTGATTCTTTTTTTGCTATCAAATACCTAATGGCTGCATGGTCAATATAAACAATAATTTTTTAGCCAATCAAATATGACCTGAATTTGTCGAAGGAAAACACTACAACGAGCATTTCCTTTTCAGTGATCGTGTAGTTCAACTGTGCACCACTAAGCGTCCTGCTTGCATAGTAGATGGGGTGCATAATTTTCTCCTTGTGCTGCCCCAAGACTGCTCCTATCGCATAATCACTGGCATCGCACATCAGTTCAAATGGTTGCTCTCATTCGGGTGCAACAATGATGGGTGCGGTTACCAGTCTCTTCTTTAGATCCTCAAATTCCACCCTACAAACATCAGAAAACACAAAGTGCTGGTCTTTTTCAAGCAGCTTACATAAAGGGTTAGCAATTTTTGAAAAATCCTTGATAAACCGCCGGTAGAATCCGGCGTGACCAAGGAAACTCCTCACTGCTTTCACTGAAGTAGGTGGTGGTAACCTCTCAATCACGTCAACTTTCGCATTTTCTACTTCAATCCCCTTTTTGGACACTCTATGTCCCATCACTATTCCTTTTTGTACCATAAAATGGCATTTCTCCCAGATCAGCACCAAATTTGTTTCTACACATCGTTTGAGCACCCTTTTGAGGTTATGGAGACAATCTTTGAATGAATCTACTACCACAGAGAAATCATCCATAAACACCTCCATAATGTCTTCGACCATGTCGATGAAGATGGCTAACATACACCACTGGAATGTGGTCGGTGCATTGCAAAGCCCAAAGGGCATTCTCCAAAAGGCAAATATTCCATACGGACATGTAAAGGACGTCTTCTCTCTATCTTCTAGGGCTATTGAGATCTGATTGTACCCCGAATATCCGTCCAAGAAAATGGGATCGCCTAGCTAACCTGTCCAACATATGGTCAATGAAGGGCAAGGGAAAATGGTCCTTTCGGGTGGCTGCGTTTAGTTTCCTATAATACATGCAGATCCGCCACCCGGTGACTGTACGAGTTGTGATCAACTCATTCTTCTCATTTTGTATAACAGTTATTCTACCTTTTTTCGATACACACTGGACAGGGCTCACCCAATGGCTGTCAGATATGGGAAAGATGATGCTCGCGTCCATCCACTTAATAAACTCTTTTTTCACTACCTCATTCATGTTCGGGTCCAGCCTTCGTTGATGTTCCCTAGAAGGTTTTTTCCCTTTTTACAGAAGAATCTTGTGCGTGCAGAAGGCCGGACTGATGCCCTTTATGTCTGCCATGGTCCACCCAATGGCAGTTTTTCACTCTTGCAGCACTTGTAGTAGTTGTTCAACCTGCACAGCTAACAAGACTGATGATATGATAACAGGCAAAGTAGAATTGGGACCCAATAAAGCATACATGAGGTGGACTGGAAGTGGCTTCAGCTCCAGTTATGGTGGTGTCTAAATTGATGGTATGATAGGGAGATAGCCAATCCATGCCTAGAATAACCTCAAAATCATCCATATCGAGCAATAGGAGGTCTGCTCTAGTCTCGAACCCACAGAAGGTAATCACACAAGACCGATAAATCTGGTCTACCATTACAGAATCGCCCACAGGAGTGGACACATAAATAGGAGAACCCAAGGACTCGCGAGGAACATCCAGAAAACGAGCAAATAAGGCTGAAACATATGAATAGGTGGATCATGAATCAAATAACACTGATGCCTCTCTACCACATGCTGAAATAATACATATAATCACGGCATCTGAGGCCACTGCATCTGATCTGGCCAGAATAACATAGAATCTAGCTGGAGCACCGGACGTCTGAGCTTTGCCGGAACGAACAGAAGATGACTGACCTCTCCCTGACTGGCCTCCACCTCTAGGATGACCCCTGCCGGCATGACTCCACCTCTAGGTGGCGTTGGTGCTGAACTCATAGGTTGATAACCCTACTGTACTGCCTTGCCCCGAAACCTGGGACAAGTCCTCCTGATGTGGCTGGAATCCCCGCACTCATAACATCTCACCGGTGGCATGGCCTGCTGCCCTGAAGAAGAACCTTGGATAGCTAGGGGACGGTGAGAACCCTCTAGCATAGCACTGAAAGTAAGGCCTCACTAGGGCACCACGAGGAGGTGGTGGTGGTGCTGAATATGGGGGCCTGCTGGGCTGGCCCCTGCCAAACTGACATTTTCCCAAAGCTGGGGCGCCTCTGAAATCACCGGAAAATCTGGATCTCTTATCCTGCTGCACCGGCTCTCTGATACTTGATAGATAACCCTCGATTCTGCGAGCAGTCTCCACTACCAGCTGATAAGGAGTCCCCATCTCCACCCCTCGGGTCATGTTGGCCCTAATACCTGGATGCAACCCAGCTACAAACCTCTGCACTCTCTCAGCCTCTGTAGGTAGTATTATAAGTGCATGACATGACAGCTTAGAAAACCTATCCTCGTAGTCTGTCACCGACATCGAACCCTGCTCCAGCTGCTCAAACTAGTACCGCAGCTCTTCCCTCTCCGAGGGGGGAGTGTATCTATCATGGAACATCCGAGTAAACTGCTCCCAGGTGATAGAAGGAGAACCTGCCGATCTGCCAAGAATATAAAACTACCACCATCTGAAGGGCCATGCCCTCTAGCTGGAAGGTAGTGAAATCAACTCCATGGGACTCTAGTATCCTCATGTTGTGCAGTTTATTCTTGCACCTATCAATGAAGTCATGGGCATCCTCGCCCCTCTCACCTCCGAAGACAGGAGGGTGCAATCGGGTCCATCTATCCAGTAACTTCTGCGGATTGTCGTCCACAGCTGGTCTGAGCTGAGGTGCTGCTGCTACAGGCTGGCCTCCACCCATGGGCAATGTACCCGGGGTCTGATATATTGCTACTGCATGTCCTGTGGCTTGGGAAGTAGGGGTCTGAGCTCCCCCTCCCGCCTGGGATGTGGCAGGATTCGCTGGAAATAAACCAGCCTGAGTCATAGAGTCCATGAACCGCATCATACGACCCATGACCTCCTGGAAGCCCGGTGCAGTCATGAAGTCCATCAGAGCTGGATCTGCTGGGGGCACCCCACCCTGCTCGTCAATAATGGGATTCTCTGTTGGGGGTGCTAATGGAACAGCTCTAGGATGCCCTCGTCCCCTACCTCAGGTCGGTGCCCTCCCCCGGCCTCTGCCACAGCCTCAAACGGCGGGGGTAGCGGAACCTCCTGGGTCTGGAACGTCAGCTTCGCGTGTCCTCACCATTATTGAGAGAATAGAAGAGTGAGATTTAGTATACCATCGACTGCACGATAGAATTTGAATAAAATAGGTTTTCTAACACCCTATAGCCTCCCGAAGATAAGTACAGACGTCTCCGTACCGGTCCGCAAGGCTCTTATAGGTTTGCCCGTGACTCGTGAGACCTACGTGAACCTAGAGCTCTAATACCATGTTTTCACGACCCAACATCCTAACTCAGGTCGTGATGGCGCCCAACACCGGGGTCAGGCAAGCCAACAATCGATTTACTAGTGAGATTTCGTCATTAAATAAAAGGTTCCAACACTTACTAAATTTTAAGTTTTAAATATGAAGTGAACACGGATAAACTAACCCAACTTAATCAATGTATCCAAAAGGATCAAGAACCAACATATACAATCCAAAATATAATGTCTACTACGTGTGGCGGGAACTAGTGTCATGAGTGTCTACAGGCGAACTAGACCCACTTTGCCAACCCTTCGCCATCCATTTCCTCTAAATTTGTCAAACATGCTCCTAGTGGATATTTGGAATTAAAGGTCTCTTCTTCATCATGTAGGATCACATCCACTGCCTCCACTAGGGAGTAATTTTCATATTCACTGGGTCTCCTCATGGATTGTTGGACGTTGAATATCACTTCTTCATCGTTCAACCTCATTTTTAATTCCCCAGTTTCGCAATCAATCAACGCTCTTCTAGTGGCTAAAAATGGCCTTCCCAAAATGATGGGAATATCCTCATCTACTTGGAAGTCCAGAATAACAAAGTCAGCAGGGAATACAAACTTCCCCACTTACACCAGTACATCATCAAGAATCCATGTTGGTCTTTTAACCGTACGGTCTTCCAGTTGCAATATCATAGAAGTTGACCTAGCTCTTCTAATGCCCAGCTTTGTGTAGATTGCCAAAGGCATCAAGTTTATGCTAGCTCCTAAGTCACATAATGCTTTTGCAAACGCATAACTCCCAATGGTGCACGGAATCATGAAGCTACCTGGATCAGACATCTTTTGAGTCAAGGGTCTAGTCACTACCGCACTGCATGTCTGTGTCATAGTTACTGTGGACAGGTCCTGAAAATCAAATTTCCGCGACATCATGTCTTTCATCATCTTTGCATAGCCTGGCATTTCCCTCAGAGCATCCATCAGAGGAATATTCAATTGAATATGTCGAAGCATCTCCATAAATTTCCTGTATTGATCTTCTTTCTTTTGTTTTTCCAATCTCTGAGGGAATGGTGCAGGCATCACTTTTCTTCTACTGCTTCCTGGATGTTCTTTGTTGGAATCTTGTGGCTCAAGAGGAGCCACCTGTTCTGCAACCTGCTCACCTTCTTTGGCATTACCCTTTTCAATCTGGGCCTATTCAACCACCACTTCAGTGAGTTCTATTGATTCATCTATCTCGACTGGGACTGGAGCGGCTGGTGTGGTCTCTCTTCTGGTTGGAGAAACCTCTTGCTCCCTGTCTAAATTTCTCCCATTTCGGAGATTGACTGTCATCAGTTGATTCGGGTTTTTCTCCTTTGGGTTGATGTTTGTGTCAGCTGACAATGCTCCTTGGGGATGGTTATTTAAGGCCATTGACATTTGCCCCAGTTGAGTTTCAATCCTTTTTATTGCTGAATCATGTGCTGCCAGTTTTTCCTGCATCTTACCATTCGTGCCAATGAGCTTCTACAGCATACCCTTGATTTCCACCATGTTGTTATCTTGCTGCTAATGAGGTGGTTGATATGTTAACTGTTGTTGGTCCTGCTGCTGCTGATAACCTTATTGTCTCTGATATGGAACCACTTGGCCTTGGGGCCGTATATCTCCAAGTTGTGGCATGTTCGGTCCGTACTGCTGGTTAGGTGCTGGCCCCCATTGTTGTCCTCCTTGCCTCTGACCTCCAAAATTATTAACATAGTTCATATCCTCTCTGGGTCCCTGGTTGTCACCTTCTCCACTCCATGAACACACATAATACCGATTGATGCAAGGGGTACATAATCCTCAATTTGTTGTACCAACGATGTGAAATGGCTTTGTACCCATCTCATCGATCTTCTTCGTTAGTATACTCATCTGAGTCATGAGTGTGGCTATGTTCTCTGCATGGGAATTGTTTGGGTCAAGAGGAACTGAGTGCACTATTGGTGTCAGAGTCGTACCTCTCATCATCCACCCTGAGTTCTGGGCCATCTTATCGAGAAGGATTTTGCACTCAGTGAATGTCTTGCTCAGAAAAGCACCCCCAGCTGAAGCATCGACATTTGCCTTCAAATTATCTGCTAGCCCCATATAGAATCTCTGGCCGAGCATCTGGTCTCGAATACCATGGTGAGGACACTTCACCAACTTCCCCTTGAATCTTTCCCAAGTTTCCTGCAGGGTCCCAGTGAACTTCTGCTTGTACTGCAATATTTCATCAATTTGTCTGGCAGTCTTGTTGGGAGGGTAGAACTTGTTCAAAACCTGCTTGACTAATTCTTCCCAGGTGGCTATGGAGTTGATTGGAAGAGAATTTGGCCAAGGCTGAGCTTTCCCAGTCACAGAGAACGGAAAGAGTAGCAGCTTGATGGCTTCTGGGGTCACATTTGGTTGCCTTTGGGTCACACAAATCGACAGAAAATTTTTAGATGTTGTTGAAGGTCTTCAATGTGTGACCCGGAGAACAATCCTTTATTCTGCAGTAAATGCAGCGTGTTGTTGGTGATATGGAATATCTCCGCTTGTATTTGAGGCACAGCAATTGCAGTGGCAAGGTTATCAGTTGTTGGTTGTGCCCAATCATAGAGCGTCGCTTCTGGCACAAGAGGTGCCACGACCCCCTCGTTTGGTACACGAGGTGCCGCCACTCCATTTCAAGTTGTGGTAAGCGTTTGTCCTTCTTATTAGCATGGTTTAATGCTTGAAAAGTTTTCTTAGGGTTTGCGAGTCCTTCAAGAAGTTCACCAGTCCTCGAAGAGTTTCTAGCATACACCTGAATCACACAAGAGTTCAAACGTGAGAATTTCAATGAAATATTGTTTAACACCGTAAGAAATTGAGCTAAATTAATAATTCTAGCAATACTTCTAAGTTGTAACAAATAACACCGTTAGTTCCCCGGCAACGGCGCCAAAATTTGATCACACTGAACTATGCCTTATAAAAAGGACTAAGCGGTCGCTGCAAATATAATCCGGTTTAAGTCTGGAGTCGAATCCTCAGGGAACTAACCTATCTATTACAACTCTCAGTGGTGCTAATATAAGCTCAACAAATTTCCGGGTGCATTATTTTTATCAATAATTGTTTGGGTTTATTAACTAAAGAAGATGATATTAAAAACTAACAATATTTAATATTAAAGATAATTCAAGGGTGGAAAGATCTAGGGCGATGATTTCCCCAACTGCTAGACTAATTTTGACTATTTTGTTATAATCTCACCGTGTTACTCTGTGAAGATTATGAGCTATGGGTTACTGCAGTTATCTCTCTATCAACTACAGTAAATTACTAGAGTATTCTCTCGAACTACTCTAGCTGATAATTTATGTAGCTCTAATTTATCCCACCAAAGTTTCGTTATCTCTAACCCCACTTTTAAACTCAAGTAATGAATCTCTTCAATTACTCAAAAGTGGTGTTGTTCAACAACAGTCTAACCTAGTGTTCTCTCTCAAGCAACACAAGGAAATTAGACACAATTAATCAAGGGCTCATTCAATTAATCACCATACAAAGCATAGTTGAACGATCTTAGATTAAACCCGGATCGATTATAACAACATTGAGTCAAAACTTCATCTAACAATAGGTTCCATCAACCCTAGACGGATTGTTTAGCTACTCATACTAAAATACAACGAAAGCATATAAGAATTCATAATTCAAAAATATTGATAGAAAAAAAAGAATAGAAAAACTCTAATTGTAGCTTGGTCTCTCACACTTGTTCTTGCCTCCAAATTGAGTCTAAAAACAAGCTTAAACTCTCTTGAGCAAATCTATAGGGTTTTAAATAGGGCTAGGCTAATTTCTCCCATTTTCTACACTTTAGTCCCTACAATTTCTGGGCGCTTCGGGACTTGACCGCGGCCGGGGAAAAATGCGGTGCGACTGTGGTGGACTTCCTCAGTGTTGCCTCGCATTGTTTTGCCCACCGCGTTCCAGCCGCGGTTGACCTTGGTCGCAGTGGGCTCCACTCCAGCTATCCTTCGCCTTTTTCTTGCTTCTTTTCACTCGGGTTCTTCTCGATTGGTCCTATATTCCCTTGATTGGCTTCAAAACGTTCCAAAGTGTCTACCCTCATGGATTATTTCCTGCAAGGCATACAGAACACTATTTGGAGCATTTTGTTATCATTTTTATACTTAAAACAACACTAAAGTATTGTTCATTATGAGTGAAAATAGCATCTAAATAGCCCACTATCAGTAGGCAGCTTAGAGTTTCATCTAAGTTCAAAAGATACAAATTGCTCCAATTGTTGTCCGAGTGAAGTATGAAGGAATGTAGTCCATTCAACATGCACTTGAAAATCGAGCTAAAACACCATTCTTCTGTTGAAATTTGGATCCCATTTGATTTAAAGAGGGTGACCTACCATGCTAAATTGGTATCTTTTGTGAGACAATTTTTGGAAGGATGCCAAGTATTTGCATTGAAGTCCAAGGGTTACCTATGTCTCATGTTCGCCAAACTGTCTGTTGGTCTCATGTCCTCCCTTATTGTTGAAAAAAAAGAGGAAAAAGAAGAGAGGCATCAAAAAAGGAAAACATGTATAAGAAGGAAGATTACTTGGTAAGTTATTTCAAATTTAGTAAGACTTGAACCCAAGATATTTGGTGAGAAGCTCTTAAATTCCGATTTCTAGAAAGAAAATCATCTCGTGAGCTCGAGGATTCCACACCATGACATAAAAATTTTGGCGAAGTCGCGCTAATTTGATACTGTTGGTATATCCGAAACTAAAGTTGACTTCAAAATTTTATCTGAAACTATCCTTAAGGCACCAAATCCTACATTTTAGATATGTTTTAGATTTGGAAGTTTAGTTTCCAAGAAATAAAATGTGATACAACTTCCCTACATCCAGATACAAAAGTTTTGGTGAAGTCGCACAAATCTGAAATCATGAGTGTGTCAGAAGTGAAGGTTGATATCGAAATATTATCTGAATCTATTATTAAGCCATTAAATTTTATATTTTGGGTATGTTTTAGATTTAGAAGTTTAGTGTACGAGAAATCAAACGGTTCGTGATTTCGAACTTTCTACACCAAGATATGATCTTTTTGGCGAGACCGCATAAATTTGAAATTTTCAACGTGGTAGACTCTGAAGTTGGTTTGAAAATATTATTTGGAGCGATTCTGAAGGTGTTTTATTACGAATTTTGAATATGTCTTAGATAGTAAAGTTTGGTTATGATAAATCAAATGGATCATATTTTGACCCTCTCACATTGAGATATTTATTTCCTTCATCAAAAGTGCGAAGGTGATGAATAATATTATCCTCAAAGAATAAAGAGGATGTATCTTCAAATATAGAGAACTTCGAGACATGAACGACAACGATGTTTAACAGTAAGCCAAGTTATATTACATAGACGACAATGCTTCATACTAAGCAAGCAACTATTGATATTGATAAAAAAAGGGAAACATCAATGAATACACGCAATATAAAGTAAAATAAATGGAGTTTTCATTTCCAAGAATAGTCGCTAGTTAACCAAATGCAAGAGAAAAACAAGAGGCAAATAAAATACTCTATATAGGCTAATCTAAACACAACTTGTAATTGACCAAGTCTTTAAGGGTGGACTCTAAGTTTTGTTTCTTTTTCTCCACATCGGCAAAGTCATCGACAATCGCCAATGAAACATCAGAACATCTACGGTACTTTTTTTCAGCAGACGAGACTCTAAATTCAATCTATTGAACCTCTTTCTTGGCAGCATCTGGGATAGCTCTTAAGTGTTTCACCTTTTCCTTGGCCTCTTTGAGAGATTAACTGGTGGCAAATAGTTTTTCGACCTTCTCCCCTTTTTCAGTCAAGACAAGATGAAGATGTTCCTTGGCTTTTATAAATGACTCTAATTTTTAAACATCCACACCCTCTTTATAAAGAGTTGATCGTGCCTGGCCATACGAAGTGGAAAACTCAAAGAAAGACGTCAATAGGATTTTAGCGAGGAATATCCACACCCTTCACATCCATCTCCTCGAAAATCACCTAGATCGCGAATTGAAGAGAAGAAACATTGTCTGCAGTAAAGTCGGAGAGTTAGGCATGAATTTTAGCCCACACATTCAAGATGAAATCCTTACTAGAGTATTCTCTCGAACTACTCTAGCTAATAATTTATGTAGCTCTAATTTATCCCACCAAAGTTTCGTTATCTCTAACCCCACTTTTAAATTCAAGTAATAAATCTCTTCAATTACTCAAAAGTGGTGTTGTTCAACAACAGTCTAACCTAGTATTCTCTCTCAAGAAACACAAGTCAATTAGACATAATTAATCAAGGGCTCATTCAATTAATCACCATACAAAGTATAGTTGAACAATCTTAGATTAAACCCGGATCGATTATAATAATATTGAGTCAAAACTTTATCTAACAATTGGTTCCATCAACCCTAGACGGATTGTTTAACTACTCATACTAAATACAATGAAAGCATATAAGAATTCATAATAAGAATTGGTTCCAAGATATGATTTTGTTTGGTGAGACTGCATAAATTTGAAATTTTCAACGTGGTAGACTCTGAAGTTGGTTTGAAAATAATATTTGGAGCGATTCTGAAGGTGTTTTATTACGAATTTTGAATATGTCTTAGATAGTAAAGTTTGGTTATGATAAATCAAATGGCTCATATTTTGACCCTCTCACATTGAGATATTTATTTCCTTCGTCAAAAGTGCGAAGGTGATGAATAATATTATCCTCAAAGCAAAAGGATGATGTATCTTCAAATATAGAGAACTTCAAGACAAGAACGAACACGATGTTTAACAGAAAGCCAAGTTATATTACATAGACGACAATGCTTCATGCTAAGCAAGAAACTATTGATATTGATTAAAAAAAAGGAAACATCAATGAATACACGCAATATAAAGTAAAATAGATGGAGTTTTCATTTCCAAGAATAGTCGCTAGTTAACCAAATGCAAGAAAAAAACAAGAGAAAAATAAAATACTCTATATAGGCTAATCTAAACACAACTTGTAATTGAACAAGTCTTTAAGGGTGGCCTCTAAGTGTTGTTTCTTTGTCTCCACATCGGTCAAGTCATCGACAATCGCCAAGGAAACATCAGAACATCTACGGTACTCCTCTTCAGCAGACGAGAGTCTATATTCAATCTCTTGAACCTCTTTCTTGGCAGCATATGGGAGAGCTCTTAAGTGTTTCACCTTTTCCTTGGCCTCTTTGAGGGATTAACTGGTGGCAGACAGTTTTTCGACCTTCTCCCCTTTTTCAGTCAAGACAAGATGAAGATGTTCCTTGGCTTCTAAAAATAACTCTAATTTTTCAACATCCACACCCTCATTAGAAAGAGTTGATCGTGCATGTCCATATGAAGTGTCAAGCTCAAAGAAAGATGTCAATAGGCTTTTAGCAGGGAATATCCACACCCTTAACATCCATCTCCTCGAAAATCACTTGGATCGCGAATTGTAGAGAAGAAACATTGTCTGCAGTAAAGTCAGAGAGTTTGGCATGAATTTTAGCCCAGGCATTCAAGATGAAATCCTTACAAAGTGTTAAGACAACCTTTCTTCCCTCAAAGATAGACATCATTGGTGCTAATCGTTGGTGAATGTTAGGCCCCGATTTTGCTCCAAGATTAGGAATGGAAGTCGTCTCTAGGTCCGACTTAGATATTGGAATTGATTTCCTCGAGTCTTGATCTGCCACATATTCACTACTACCACACAAGTCATAAATGACATGACGGACATATTCCAACTTCCGGAATTAGAATCTGACCCTGATATCAATAAATTCAACTCCCGGTCAAACTTCTCAACCTTCCAAACCTTCAACTTTTCAACTTTCGCCAATTCAAGCTGAAACGACCTACAGACCTCCAAATCAATATCCGGACGTGCTCCTAAGTCCAAAATCACCATACGGAGCTATTGGAACTGTCAAAACTCCATTTCAGAGTAATCTACAAAAAAAGTCAAACTACGGTCAACCCTATTAACTTAAGACTCTAACTTAGGGACTATGTGTCCCACTTTACTCCGAAATCAAAACCAAATACCCCGGCAATTCACATAACTCAAGACAACACAAAGGATGATGAAGAATTCTGAAAGACTAAATGCAATTAACATTTGAGGACGAATGTACCATATAAGGGGATGATGCTACACCTTGAAATTTGGAAGGATCATAAAAAATGATCAACTAAGAAGAAATCATTGCTATGCAGTGCATGCATTTGACTTGCTTTGGTGTGACACTATTTAAATACGATCATTGTTTGGTTGCAGAGGAAAAAAAGGATAGACGGTTAGTGGATTTACCTGTATATTGTAAGACAATGTGAAAGTTTTAATTATTACCTCTTTAATGGCCATCAAAGTCCTTGAAGCACTGTCAATCCTGTCAGTATTATCGACTACACCCAAACCAGTGTCTCTGTAGTTGTTTGAATATGGCTTCACCCACTTGAAGTTTTGATCTCCATGAATACAATCACTCATTTTGAGATGGGCATTTGTTGGAGGTAGGAACGACATTGCCTAAAGGAAAGAAACCCGCATCGACTTCATGAGCTGAGGAGGTCCCTTCGTTTTTTGAACTTCTTTATATGGAGATCCCTTGATGTCGCGTAGTACAACCAATTTGGGTTTTAAAGAAGGAAGTTCGTCCTCCTTATTATGCTCTTGACGCGTGATCGCCAAAGGATTGGCCCAAAAAAAGTCACCAAAGATTCTAAATGACCGTCAAGAAAGCACCCATGCACTCATGCCCACCAAGATCTTTACTCTGACGAAAATAGTTTTTTTTGCCGTAGATATAGCCTGGGGAAAGGTCTCCCTCGCGTTGGTGGAATTATCTGACACACAAATTTGCCAAAATATGAGTCCTTCAAATGAGGCGCTACGAATGTCATTTTCCAAAATAACAAGACTAGTCTCATAAAATTCAATTTTACGGTTGAATCGATATGGACTATATGGTTCAAAGAATAAAAGAGTTCCCACACCTCAAATGGAGATAATTAAAACAGATACTCATAAAACAATTGACCTTCGATTCCGGTGCTTTATCAGTATCCACAAAATAGTAAGGTTCGGACCCCTCCGACATGGTAGAAGTACAAGACGCATTATCCGCTTGATGGATGTGTTTTCTTGCATTTGTATCATCCAAATACCTTGCAGCACCTTCCCAGTATACGTCACCATCAATGGAACATATGGTCTTTTTGGAATTCCATAGTGTGTCCTGAAGTAGTGAACAAGCTAACCGTATACATAATGAACAGGAAAAGAGATTTTGATATGCTCGAGCTGCGAGGACTTGGAGATCTTGTTCAAACCATAGTAGATGCTCGCCAGAACTTGGATTGCAAGGCTATAAGTGATTTAAATCCATAAGATACTCGGATTTAATCTTAAATCAAATATATTTTGGTCCAAATAAATGTTATGGGCTAATATAATTGGATTAATTACTTATATCCAATAATTATTGGTTGAGCTACAAGTGATAAGCCCACATTATTAGGCGCAATATGTCATCTTCCTAGGGGCCTAGTTTGGTGCCACATGTCAAATAAAGTGGCATGCCAAGTCCAACAAAAAGAGCCAATAGGATCGTGCCACGTGTTAAAATGACAAGGCATGCCAAATCAAATTAAAAGACCAATAAAAACACGCCACATATGCAAGTGATATATTATGGCCAATCAAATGCGGTCTTGTCACGCTTCAATATGATTAGTCAAAAATAGTTGTTCTCATAGCAACTCTTCCCTCCCACAACTATAAATAGAGGTCTTAATAACTCAGAAAAAGGATCAGAAATAGACCCAAGAGAGCTGGTGGATCAAAGGGCACAATTCTCTGCAAACTGCAAGTGTTCAAGCATTCAAGCACTTAAACACAAATTTAAAGTATTCAAGATCAAGAATGACGTCAAATCAAATACAAGGCGTTCAAAATCAAGGTTACTTGTTCGTGATAGAATTCGTGGCAACCATCAACGCGTTCGCGGCGGATAAATCAAATTCAGATTCAAGATCAAGCTCAGAGGCCTTTGAATTTATATTGAAAAAGTAGAATAAGAGAAATAATTGAGATTGTAACACTCAAATCATTTAAAATCAAATACTACGATTGTTGCATTATCTTTCGGTCTTAATTTTATTTTGTCAACGCAAATTTATTGTCTACAACGAGTTTTCTCGAATTTGCACCATGTTATGATACAAATCAAAATTGGAAATTTAATTTGAAAGAAAGGAGTATGCTCGAGGAAAAGATCAATTTTGTTCCTTGGAAGTGGAATTTAGAGGTTGTAAATATGTGCAATGATACAAAGTTTCACGAAAACAGATGTATATGATCATTTTGAAAACAAAACATGTTTTCCATTATGTCTTTTCTAGTGTACATGTGGTTTCTCCTTTTCTCCCCATCCTTCTTTTCTATTTGAAGAGGGAGAAACATAGGACTACTACAACAACTATTACCACGGAAAGAATCAGGATCTGAAGCTTTTACGTTCGCAATTTTAATCCTTTTAAGCTATCGAATTTTAAATAAATAGTTTGTAATATTAATGAATTTCTTTAATCAAATATTGAGTTTAGACCAAAGTTACTTGATTAAATTAAATTTGTAATTGATTAAGATTGAAGTTATCGGGTTCGATCGAACTTATAATCCGCTTTCTAGCTCCACTCTTAACTATTATGCCTCAGTCCCAAACAAATTGGATCAGCTATATGAATTCTCATTTCTTTCTTTAAACTTAAATTATATCATTATAGTAACTCATACGGACTGATTCTGTAAAATAATTTCACACTATTTATTAGGTCATTTTTACACGTAACTTATCAGATAAAATAAAAAAGGCAGCCCGGTGCACTAGGCTCCTGCTATGTGCGGGGTTTGAGGAAGGGTCGGACCACATTCTATTTTACGCAGTCTTACCCTGCATTTGTACGAGAGGCTGTTAGTTATATAAGATCCGAAGGGGGGCGCGTAACTATACGAGATCAACTCAATTATAGTTGACAGTTAGTTTCCCTCTTCTACGTGGATTCCTCTCCTCCCTTTTCCTCTCAATTTCAAGCCATCAATTTCTGCTGATTTGGGTTTCTTAATTTAAAAAAATTTCAAGTCTTGAAGTTTGTTAATGCAAAATGAGAGCAGTTACTGTGATCAAGGACCCACATTCTCCTACCTCCGTTTCTTCAAAATCTTGGTATGGAAAAAAAAATTCTGTTTCTTTTCTTCTGTGCAATATTTTCTGTTTACTTAATTTGTTTCTCTTTTTTTGAATAATTCACAGTCATAATATGATGGAGAAGGGATTGGAATCAAGTTATCTACCAACTAAAGAAATGAACAAAAGCAAGATCAAGATCAACAACATGAAAAATGAAAGAGTTAGTAACTCTAAGGCTACTACTATTATTAGTACTGCAGCATCAAAGAAGCATTGCCTATGTGCACCCACCACCCACCCTGGCTCATTCAAGTGTCGTCTTCACCGCGCCGCCCCCACTACTACATCTCGTCACGTAAATGGGGTCAATTGTAAAATCTTGAATTTCACAAAGTTAGTAGCGCCTTCACAAAATGGCGGAGCCAGGAATTCAAACAAGGCGAATGTACATGGCCAGCACGGACTATCAAGATTCGGTAGGGCTGTTCTTGCTGCTGCTGCTGGTGCACAAGTCCAAACAATCTCAGCAGCATTGAGACAAATGAGTCTGAATTAGAGAGCCGAAAGAAAAGAAAAAAAAAGAATAAACTCAAAATCAAGATTCTGCATTTTAGAAGAAAATACTTGATTACTATAGCTTAGTATTTTTGTAAATAGAAACATATGAACAGAATTACTTGCAGCCATATAATACTGATATTGATGTTAGCTTGACAGCACAAGTCTTATGTGAGAATATAGTCAATTAGACCATTAGCTTTGGGTTTATGTTATTTTATCCTCTTTAGATGTTATGAAATTATATTCCATGTAAACACTAGGCGGAGAAAAAATTTACATAACTTTTTCTTTATTACACTCCAAGTGCAATTAAATATTTTTATATAAATTAAAATGAAGGGAAATAGTTATACTTACTGTTGCCGTCATTGACTTATAATTAACTTGATTTCATTAAAAATCTTAAACCAAATCATGTCAGTATATACAAATTAAACCCAACAGGTTGACCCAAATAATAAATTTGCAAAAAAGAAATGACAGTTGCAGCATGGCAACTCCCACAGATTAGAACCGTTAAAATGGGCTTGGCCTGTGAGGTCAGCCCGACTCAGCCTGCTACTTGGGTATAGTGGACTAACAATTATTGAGTCCATTTAAAACTGAGACTTATAAGGCCGATCGAAGTCATCTTGCTGGCCTTTGAGGCTTGACCGAGGCTGGGCCTAGGTCGGCCCATGGGCCAAAAATTAATTAACTATTAAATATTTAAAAAAAAAGTAAAAACTAAAAAACTATTAACTATAATCTCCATTCACCAATCCTAGATTGCTCATTTACCCTTCAATATCAACTAGATTTTACATTTTTGACATGCATGTATTATGACAAAATTAGTTTTTTTTTTGCTTAATTAATAACTAACTCAAAAAGTTCTAGGTGGTTAATAATAATATTTTGCAAAAGAAAATATTACTTTAACCGGTCAATGATCAGCTTGGATTACTTTTACATATTATTAATATTTAAATTTCTCTTTAGTATAGAAAAGGATCATTGTTAAATACACACAAAAAAGAATTGACCACTAGAAAATTTCAGGAATTTTAAAAATTTTATGGACTATAATGATAAAATCAACAAATGATGTTAATCCTAAATTAAAAAACCTTAGCATATAAACTTATTGAAGCAATCTATGAATCTGAGGACAATAAAGTATTAAGAAAATATTCATGTAACTTTAAAAAAGAAGAGATAGAGAAATAGAGCATTTACATTTCAATTACAAGATTCCTCGTCGAAGATAGCTTTTTGTACGCACTAAGCAAACAGAAGTTGTTTATATAATTAATCAACTACGTCACGAAATATTTTTAAGGATTTAAAGAAAAAATAATTCGAAAAAAAGTTGAAGGGCCGGCCCGCTCTAGCCGGCGGCCCTCTTAGGGCTGGGTTAGGCTGGCTATTTTAAGGCCCATTCATATAACGTGTCATTTCGTCCTAACCCACTAAATTTAAAGACCCACAAAGCTTGAGCTGGGCTGGGCTAGCCCGTTTTGGTAGCTCTACCACATATTCCCCACATTTGAAGGATATCAAACCTTTTTTTCCTGCTATTGCTAGATTGTATTGTCAGAACCAAAAATATTACTATTATCGTCTCAATTTATGTGATCCTTTTTTACTTGACACGGAGTTTAATAAAAAAAGATTTTTAACATGTAATTTAAAATAAGTCATGAATATTTGTATATTTATAAATCATCTCACTAAGGGTAAAAAAGAAAATGTAAAGTGAAATTATTTTCGAATAAGGAAGTATGACATTGTTTGGGGACAAACTTAAAAAGTATGACACATTGTTGGATATTGGGTTTGGATCGCATCCGTTTTAAAGGAGATATGATTAAATGAAGTTACCTAGAGAAAGTTTAACCCTAAAAATAAAACTACCGCATGTTACAAAGAAAGTGGGAGCATCGGATCAATGTGAATCAGTTTATCAGTAGTTTTTCTCTGACAACTTCTCTTCTCAATATAAGCAAGGCTTTCCTTCAACAAACTTTTACTTCGTGCAATTCTAACTAAAAAGAAAGAAACACATCGAAAGAAGAAGATGACATTTAGTTTGTGAAACAATATTTTGGTTCCAAGAGAGGCGGAGTTGGACTTGAGCAACTAATCGAAGGAGTTTCTGCAAAACTTCGGCTATGTTACTATTTTATTCATCAAAGAAATGCTTCCTTGGCCAATTTACATGATTCCTTCGAATTAGCCAACTCTGTTCATATTTACAGTATGTACTGCTTGGTTTTGGGGGAATACCAATATTTAATTAGATTTATTTTGGCTAATCACATGTTGTATTCAACGAAACTGGCTACTTTTTTTTGCCTTAAAGAACTATGATGTGATACTTAAACTGAGTTGCTATGAAAACAAATATTATAGTAATTGCTACATGACCATTTGAATGTCATTGAGTACTCTCTGTTCGGCTTTGCCATAGTACAAGTGCATAAATATTGATTTTTTTTTATAACAACTGCTGGGATGCCTCTTTTTTTTTTTTTTTTTTTTTTTTTTTTTTTTTTTTTTTTTTTTTTTTTTTTTTGTTCAAAGTCAATCGGATGATTTTTAGAAAATATAGTTTACTCGTGTGTTTTGCAAACGTACTTCATTTTCCATATACATTGAGAATCGTCTAGTATTCGACTCATTATTAATTTGAAGTAAAGATTTTAATAATTTCACTACCTTCTTAATATGAAAACTAGTTTAGTCCTCGATTGATATTCTTCTACGAATTTATTGTGACATTTGTTGTCATATTGAATGGTAGTAGCCATTCTTATTATTTTTATGTTCCTATTTTAGATGTGGATGGACGGGAACAAGTTCGAATTACTCCAAGTGGGAGTTCTCGAAGCCGAGCAAGGGGACATCGTAGAAGGATGTGTCGTCGCATGACTTGTTTCTGTAGGATTCATACTCGAAGCCTGAAGTCATCAGGAATATCTCAAGAGTGATACAAAATGAGTTAATGAATCGAACGGCTAAGCAAAGGGAAGGGGGAAAGAAATTTAGGGAGTTTAGGAAATTTAAAATGGATCCTGATGCTTCCATTCCTGAACATGTACACATTTTTCACTTAAAAAGAGTTGAATTGTCTAATTACATAGAGATTACTGATTGGAAGCATTAGCTATTTTATTGGACTCTCTTCGAGAGCCTTGGGGACTAGGATCAGTTTTAACTGATATTTATCATGATATATGTCCTAGTGCACCTTTTAGCATATATATGCAAGAGTTACTATTCAATTGGTATATGTATGTCCTAGTGAAAATGTAAATTATTTTTATGTGTTTTGTTTTAATAAAATTTAATTTATGTCGTTTGTCTCGCCAGTTACATATGTCATTTATTATTTTATTTTGTGATGGATTGAGACTTGAAATGAAGTATACACTAAGAAGTGCTTTTAATATTAATTAAAATATTTAGATATAAATGATGAATGGAAACATAGCGATCTTTCGGTTCTTTACTAAGGGGTCGTTTGGTAGGAGGTATTAGAAAAAATAATGCAAGCATTAGCTCTATGCATTACTAATACCTTGTTTGGTACATTTTTTTAACCTATGTATAACTAATACGTGTATTAGTATTAGTTATACATCATACTTGGTATTATCCTATGTATAAGTAATGCATAGAAAACCATGGCATTAGTAATATCAAGGTTGTTAATGCATGCACTAGTATGGTTAAAGACAAAATTGTCCTTAAGTCCCTTAAATCTAGAGAATATGGAGGGCATTTTTGTAAACAGCTATTTTTCTTAAAAATTATGCAATGCATTATAATTTTAATACGCCATACCAAATAATAGATAAGAAATAATATATGCATAACTAATACCTGCATTACTAACACATGCATTACTAATTCATGCATTACCAATACACATTATTCCGCACTATTCTTATGCACCCTACCAAACAACCCCTAAATGTATTATTGTAATTAATTTGCTTGAGTGTGTAATCACAATGTCACGACCCAAAAACCAACCGTCGTGATGGCGCCTATCGTAGAACTAGGCAAGCCACTACTTAACCATTTCAACACAGTAAAAAGCTTGAAAATTTTACGAAAGTAGTTAATATTTATGATAACCTTTCAAAAAAAGAAATAAATCCACAACATTATACAAATCTCTCCCAAAACCTGGGTGTCACCGAGTATATGAGATTCTATACCAGGAAAAGTCTACTACAATGTCTAAGGAATATGGACTGAAATGCAAATAAAGATAATGAAGGAGAGTCAAGGCCTGTGAACGTCATGCATCTACCTCGATAGTCTCCGGGATCAGCTGCTAAATATCAACACCCGCTATGATCGGGAATACCTGAATCAGCACACAAAGTGCAGGATGTAGCGTGAACACAACCAACTCACTAAGTAACAATACTAAATAAGGACTAAAGATAGTGATGAGTTACACAATTATAGTTCATTTCCAATAGTTTCAACAAGGAAAAATAGACTTGCTTTCGAATCCAGCAATTTAAGTCAACTCAGTTTATAAAATCCAAATTCAGGTAAAAATCAGATATAATATAGTTCAGAATTTCAAACAGTAATATATGGCAGTTATGTGCAAGAACAATGAAAGCAAATACAGCCTCTCAGGGCAATAGTCACTCAGACTTCCTCAATAGCTCATCACTCGGCACTCAGCCCTCAACACTTGCACTCAATAGGTACATGCACTCAATGGGGTGTACAGACTCAGGAGGGATCCTACAGTCCAAGCTTTATATCCGCACGGACAACTCACGTGCTATAGTATCATATCAGGATCCGCACGGACAACTCACATGCTACAATATATGTGATGACCCAAAGAGTCATTTTATGAATTAAGACCTAATTCTAGGCTTATTAGCCATAAAAAGACTAATTATAATCACCTCAATTTGTATGCATAGTCCGTGCATGAAATCGGGAAGCTTTTATGTGAAAATATGAAAAATAGTAATTTCTAGAGTTAAAACTTAGTTTTAGTTGACTTTGGTCAATATTTTTGGTAAACAGACCCGGATTTGTATTTCGATGATCCTGGGAAGTCCGCAGTAAAATATGGGACTTGGGTATATGCCCGGAATTGAATTCCGAGGTCCCTAACCTTAGAAAATAATTTTTGAAGAAAATTATTCTGCTGGTTAATTCAAGAAATAAAGAAATTAAATAATATGTGAAATTGATGATATCGGGCACGTATTTTGGTTCCGGAGCCCGGAACAAGTTCGTTATGTTATTTAAGTCCTATCAGTGAAATTTCATGAGAATCGGAGTTGATTTGATGTAATTCGAACATCCGGTTGAAAAGTTAGAAATTTGAATGTTCTTAAGGAAATCTTAAGTTTTGAGGTTAAATTTGTAGATTTTGATGTTATTTTGATGATTTGATCACACGAGCAAGTCCGTATGATGCTTTTAGACTTGCGTGCATATTTGGTTTGGAGCCACGAGGGCTCGGGTGAGTTCGGGTAGGCTACAGAGTGTCTAGACTTAGAAAAATACCCCCAACAGCTGAACATCTGGTGTGCAAGCCTCAGATCTCGCAAATGCGAGGTCTGACTTCGCATTTGTGAAGTCAATGGCCAACCTCAGATCTCGCATTTGTGAGGTCATGGGTCGCAAATGCGAAGGGTCCTTGGTCGCAAATGCGAAGACCTGCTCGCATTTGCGATAATTTTCGGAAAAGTCAGGGTTCGTAAATGCGAACTTCGGTTCGCAATTGTGAGACCCGCAGCCTGTTATATCAACTTTTTTACGGTATTTTCACTTCTTTTTCAATTTTCTCAAACCCTAAACCTCCCTAGGCGATTTTTCAAAGACCCAAACTTCTCCAAATCATCGGTAAGTGATCTCCAACTAATTCTTTTCGATTCCTAACAACTTTTAAAAAGATTACAACCAAAATTCTAGAGTTTTCATGGTAAAAATTGAATTTTTGGGTAGAACTTAGGAATTTCAAAATTTGGGGAATTGGACCTGGAATTGAGGTCGGATTCCAATACCAACTGCATATTCGGGCTCGAGGGAGATTGGGTAAACGAGTTTTGGTCTGAACCTCGAGTTTAGACCAAGCGGGTTCGGGGTCGATTTTTGAATTTGGATATGAAAACATAGGAAAACCATTGTTTTTCAATAAAGTTGATTCCTTTAGGCTATGATTGATAACATTGAACCAATTGTGATTAGATACGAGCGGATTAGAAGCAAATTCTAAAGGAAAGGCAGTGCTAGAACAGTGAATTGCTTGTGAGATCGAGGTAAGTGCTTGGTTTAACCTTGACTTGAGGGAATATGAATCTCCAACCTGATTGTTATGTGAAATTGCTTGTGTGTAGTGTATAGGTGAGGTGGCGAGTACTTATGCACTACCAAATTGCTTGTTTAACATGATCCATTCCCCCTTTCTCATTTATTTTCTTTTTGGATTAATTGTTTCATGGTCATTGAGCTTTACATGGCTATTTGGTATCATCAGATTATTGCCAAGTATTGTTGCAAGTGTGTTAAAAGTGTTGGTTGTTCCCTTGATTTTGTTATGGTACATAAAGATTGAGCTGGATGACAGCGTTACTGTATTTACATACATTTTGGTTGGTTTCATTGTGAAATGATATTGGATAAAGCTTATGAGATTTACTGTTTTCTGTTTACAATTGTGAGACAAAAGTGTTGTGAAATGCTTGGCCGAAATTGTGAAAGTTTTCGTAAATAAATAAATTAATATGATACGTCTGGTGGGAGCGGGTTGCACGCCGCAACAATATGTAATAAGGAAGGACAGGTGGGATCGGGTTGCATGCCGCAACAGGTGTAATAAGGGTGGAATATAGGGCGGTGTAATAAGGTGGGACAGGTGGGAGCGGGTTGCACGCCGCAACAATATGTAATAAGGAAGGACAGGTGGGATCGGGTTGCATGCCGCAACAGGTGTAATAAGGGTGGAATATAGGGCGGTGTAATAAGGTGGGACAGGTGGGAGCGGGTTGCACGCCGCAACAATATGTAATAAGGAAGGACAGGTGGGATCGGGTTGCATGCCGCAACAGGTGTAATAAGGGTGGAATATAGGGCGGTGTAATAAGGTGGGACAGGTGGGAGCGGGTTGCACGCCGCAACAAGGAGCAATAAGGGAGGAGACCTATGTTTTTACTGATTTTTCAAGAAAAAGCAAGGATTTGAAAAATTATTGTTTTACTTCAATATTTTACGTATTTTACACTTACCTTTATTTTAAAAGTCAAAGCTTTGGAGTTTTTGGAAATTTATGTGAGATTTTGGTCATACCTGAGGCATGGATATAGGCAACTGAATTATTTTATTTATTGTTACCGGTTTATTGTTCTTGTTTTGTTTAGAATTATTTTTCTTGTTTTGTTATATATATACTTACAGATTGTGTTACATTGCCCCGCCTTAGCCTCGTCACTACTTCGTCGAGGTTAGGCTCGGCACTTACTCAGTACATGGGTTCGGTGGTACTAATACTACACTCTGCACTCTTTTGTGTAGATCCAAGTACCGGCTAGCGCTAGGAGATCTAGTAGCTGACGTTCATTCTTACGGAGACGTCGTAGATCTGCTGGAGTCCAGAGATTCCTGGCTTCTTCTCTCAGTTTTATAGACATTGTTTTATTACATTCAAAATAATTATATTATTTCTTTCAGCCCATTATATGTAATATTCTTAGTGATTCATAAATTGTGACACCAGACCCTGGGGTAGTCTTAAGATTATTTAGTTAGTTAGAGTCTTGGTTTTATTATTTATTCGTGGACTTATGCAATGGAAGTAATAAAGTTTAGTATTTATGAATTGCTTTATTATAGTTAAATAGACTTTAATGTAAATTGATTGAATAAATTCTAACATTGGCTTGCCTAGAAAGTGTGGTGTTAGGCGTCATCACGATCCCTAAGGTTGGGAATTCGGGTCGTGACAAGTTAGTATCAGAGCACTAGGTTTGCTTAGGTATCACAATTCACGAACAAGCTTAATAGAGTCTGAAGGATCGGTACAGAGACGTATGTACTTATCTCTCAGAGGCTATCGAGTTAGGAAACAACTCCATTTTATTTCTATTATATTGTGTGATTCTTGTTATCTCGAATACTGATTTGAACTCTTCTATTCTCTTCCAGATAGCGAGAATTCATGCTTCCTCTTCCGCCGACCAATCATCCGGTCTTCCAACAGCAGCAGCAGCTCCTACTAAGGGCAGAGGCCGAGGCCACGTCAGAGGCTGAGGCAGGGGCAGGACACAACTCATTACTCATACAGGAGCCCCAGCTGCGGAGCCCTAGGCTGAGACTCATGAGGGGGTTCCATCTCAGACCGCTCCAGCGAGACCAGCTCAGGTCCTAGAGGGGTTTATTGCCACCCCAATGCTTCAGGACGCCTTGGTCCGTTTAGTAGGCATCATGAAGAGTGTAGCCCAGACTGGAACATTCCCCGTGGTAGCGACCACTTCTTAGGATGGAGGAAGGATTCAGACTCCTGTCACTCATACTCCTAATCAGACCACTCATCAGGTTCAGACCCCCGCGACTAATCCAGTTGGGGTAATTCAGCCAATTGCTGCAGTGCCGCATGTTGATGGGGCAGCTATGTCCACTGATTCTTTGTGGAGGTTGGACAGATTCATTAAGTTATTTCCTGTTCACTTTAGTGGTGAGACTTCAGAGTATCCTCAAGAATATTCAGATAGTTGTCATGAGGTTTTGCATCATATGGGTATTTTGGAGACAAATGGGGTCAATTTCGCCGCTTTTCAGATGATTGGTTCTGCCAAGAAATGGTGGAGAGATTATTTGTTGACTAGACCAGTTGGGTCGCCTGCCTTGACTTGGGATCAGTTTTCTCATATCTTTTTGGAGAAGTTTTTGCATGTTACTACTCGAGAGGAGAAGCTTCGTCAGTTTGAGCGACTTTAGCAGGGCAGCATGACTGTCACTCAGTATGAGACTCGTTTTGTGGACTTAGCCAGACATGCTATTCTTTTGTTGCCCACAAAGAGAGAGAGAGAGAGAGAGAGAGAGAGGGTCAGGCGGTTTATTGAGGGCCTTGCTCAGCCTATCAGGTTGCAGATGGATAAGGAGACAGGGACCGAGATTTCTTTTCAGGATGAGGCTAATATGGAAGGAGGGTCGAGTCGGTTCTTGGGATGGGAGGTCAGGGGTCAGATAAGAGCCCTCGCCATTCAGGTGGATTCAGTGGTGCCTCGTCTGGAAGTGGGATTTCATTTAGCAGAGGCCACTCTCCCAAGCCATTTCACTCGGCACTTCAGGTCTCACATGGTACTTCAGGTGGTCATGGTTCTTATACACCTACTTCTGCTCAACCAGTCTACAGTGCTCCTTCAGCTCCTATTAGAGCACCTCCTCTGCGGAGTTTTTATCGGGGTCAGCCGATTTGTCGGGGTCAGTCCCCATATCAGGAGGGATATTTGGAGTGTGGCGAATTTGGGCATGTTTGGAGGACTTGTCCGAAATATGCAGGTAATCAGTTCCAGCATCAGGGTTCTCGTGTTATAGTTTCGTCACCAGCTCTAGTTCCACCAGCCCAGCCAGCCAGAGGTAGAGGTCAGGTAGCCTGAGGTAGGGGTCAGGTTGTTAGAGGTGGAGGTCAGCCCGCTAGAGGTGAAGGTTAGCCCGCTAGAGGTGGAGGCCCAGTTATCAGAGGTCCTCCCGAAGACGTAGTTCAGGGTGGCGGGGCCCAGCCCCGATTATATGCATTTCTAGCCAGGCCTGAGGCGGAGTCCTCCGATGTTGTCATTACAGGTATCATCTCAGTTTGCGATAGAGCTGCTTCAGTTTTGTTTGATTCGGGGTCTACTTATTCTTATGTTTCATCCTATTTTCCCCTGTATTTGGTTGTGCCCTGTGATTCCTTGAGTGTTCCTATTCATGTGTCTACACCGGTGGGGGATGCTATTGTGGTAGATCGTGTTTATCGTTCGTGCGTTATAGTCATTAAGGGTCTTGAAACTAGTGTAGATCTCTTGCTTCTTGACATGGTCGATTTCGATGTTATATTGGGAATGGATTAGTTGTCACCGTATAATGCCATTTTGGACTGTCACGCCAAGACAGTTACTCTAGCCTTGCCAGGGTTGCCTCGATTAGAGTGGAAAGGGACTCCTGGTCATTCTCCTAGCAAAGTGATTTCTTATGCCAAGGCTCGTCGTATGGTTGAAAAGAGGTGTTTGGCCTATTTAGCTCGTATTCGTGCTCTGAGGCGGAGGTTCCTTTTATAGATTTGGTGCCTATCGTTCGAGAGTTTCCCAAGGTGTTTCCTGCAGACCTGCCAGGGATGCCACCCAACAGAGATATTGATTTTTGTATTGATGTGGCTCTGGGCACTCACCCCATTTTCATTCCTTCATATCTTATGGCCCCACCAGAATTGAAAGAATTGAAAGAGCAGTTGAAAGACTTGCTTGATAAGGGTTTTATTAGGCCCCGTGTCTCACCTTGGGGTGCGTCGGTCTTGTTTGTGAAAAATAAGGATGGGTCGATGAGGATGTGTAAAGACTACCGACAATTGAATAAAGTTGCTATCAAGAATAAATATCAATTACCGAGGATTGATGACTTATTTGATCAACCTTAGGGTGCCAGTGTATTTTCAAAAATTAATCTGAGATCTGGTTACCATCAGCTGAAGATTAGAGCGTCCGATGTTCCTAAGACAGCCTTTCGGACGAGGTATGGGCACTATGAATTTTTGGTGATGTCCTTTGGTTTGACTAATGCTCCAGCAGCCTTCATGGACTTGATGAATCGGGTTTTCAAGCCTCATCTGGACTCTTTTGTAATTGTATTCATTGATGATATTTTGATATATTCCTTTAGCCGTGAGGAGAATGAACATCACCTCCGTATAACACTCCAAACTTTGAGGGATAATCAGTTGTATGCCAAGTTTTCAAAATGTGAGTTCTGCTTAGATTCGGTAGCTTTCTTGGGTCATATTGTATCAGTAGAGGGTATACGGGAAGATCCTAAAAAGATAGAAATAGTCAAGAACTGGCCTAGACCCACCACAACCACAGAGATCAGAAGCTTCTTGGGTTTGGCAGGTTATTACCGTCGCTTTGTGGAGGGGTTTTCATCTATAGAAGCTCCTATGACCAAATTGACTCATAGAGGTTCCCCATTCAAATGGTCGGATGAGTGTGAGGCGAGATTTCAGAAGATCAAGAATGCCTTGACTTCCACGCCAGTGTTGGTGTTACCCTCAGGTTTAGGTTCTTTCACGGTTTATTGTGATGCTTCCCAAGTTGGACTTAGGGCAGTTTCGATGCAGGATGGCAGGGTGATTTCATATGCGTCTCGTCAGTTGAAAGTTTATGAGAAGAATTATCCTGTCCATGACTTAGAAATGGCAACCATTGTTCATGCATTAAAGATTTGGAGGCATTATCTCTATGGCATGCCGTGTGAGGATTTCACTGGCCATCGTAGTCTCCAGTACTTGTTCAAGCAAAAGGACCTTAATTTTAGGCAGAGGGGATGGTTAGAGTTATTAAAGGATTATGATGTCACTATATTATATCATCCTGTGAAGGTTAATGTGGTGGCTGATGCCTTGAGTAGGAAGTCGGTGAGTATGGGCAGCCGTACATTTATTCCAGTTGGGGAGATACCGTTGGCCTCAGATATTCAGACTTTGGCTAATCAGTTCGTGAGGTTGGATATTTCGCACAGCAGTGTTTTAGCTTGTACAGTCGCTCGGTCTTCTTTAATTGAGCGTATCATAGAGCGGCAGGAATATGACCCGCATTTGATGGTTCTTAGGGACACAGTTTGGCAGGGTGGTTCCAAGAAGGTTACAGTTGGAGATGATGGTATTTTGAGGATGCAGGGTCGCATATGTGTACCTAATGTTGATGGCCTTCGTGAGTTGATTCTTGAGAAAGCTCACAATTCTAAGTATTCTATTCACCCAGGTGCAGCCAAAATGTACCAGGACTTGAGGCAGCATTATTGGTGGAGAAGGATGAAAAAGGATATTGTTTCTTATGTGGCTCATTGTTTGAATTGCCAGCAGGTGAAATATGAGCATCAAAGACCCGGTGGGTTACTTCACCAGATAGTGATTCCTGTGTGGAATTGGGAGCGTATCACTATGGACTTCGTTGTTGGACTCCCAGGGACTTAGAAGAAATTCGACGCAATTTGGGTTATTTTGGATAGGCTGACTAAATCAGCACATTTCATTCCAGTGGAAAGCACTTACATTTCGGAGCGGTTGGATGAGATATATATTCAGGAGATTGTTCACCTTCACGGTGTTCCCGTGTCTATCATTTCTGATCGGGGTACGCAGTTTACCTCGCACTTTTGGAGGGCAGTTCAGTGTGAGTTGGGTACCCGAGTTGAGTTGAGTACAACATTTCATCCTCAGACGGACGGGCAGTCCGAGGGTACTATTCAGATTTTAGAGGATATGCTTCGCGCGTGTGTTATTGACTTTGGAGGTCCTTGGGATCAATTCTTTCCGTTAGCGGAGTTTTCCTACAATAATAGTTATCAGTCGAGCATTCAGATGGCTCCCTATGAGGCATTATATGGTAGACAGTGTAGATCGCCAGTTGGATGGTTTGAACCTAGAAAAGATCGATTATTGGGTACATACTTAGTGCTCCTCAGTTCATCCAGTGTTCCACGTGTCTGTGCTCCGGAAATATCATGGTGACCCGTCCCACGTGTTAGATTTCATCTTTGTCCAATTGGACAAAGATCTGACTTATGAGGAGGAGTCGGTGGCCATTTTAGACCAGCAAGTTCATCAATTGAGGTCAAAGAGTTATCCTTTAGTTCGAGTGCAGTGGAAAGGTCATCCCGTTGAGGCAGCTACTTGGGAGTCCGAGTCGTACATGCAGAGTAAATATCCACACTTGTTTGCCAATTCAGGTAATTTTCTATGTTCGTTCGAGGACGAACGTTTGTTTTAGAGGTGGAGATTGTGATGACCCAAAGGGTTATTTTATGAATTACGACCTGATTCTAGTCTTATTAGCCATAAAAAGACTAATTTTAATCACCTCGATTTGCATGCACAGTCTGGGCGTGAAACAAGAAAGCCTTTATGTGAAAATATGGAAAATAGTAATTTCTAGAGTTAAAACTTGGTTTTAGTAGACCTTGGTCAACATTTTTTGCAAACGGGCCCAGATTTGTGTTTCGACGATCCCTATAGGTCCACAGTAAAATATGGGACTTGGGCGTATGCCCCGAATTGAATTCCGAGGTCCGTAGCCTTAGAAAACACTTTTTGAAGAAAATTGTTCTACTGGTTAATTCAAGAAATAAAGAAATAAAATAATATGTGAAATTGATGATATCAGGCCCGTATTTTGGTTTCGGAGCCCAGAACAAGTTCGTTATGTTATTTAAGTCCTATCTGTGAAATTTCATGAGAATCGGAGTTGATTTGATGTAATTCGGACATCCGGTTGAAAATGAAAATTTGAGTGTTCTTGAGGAAATCTTAAGTTTTGAGGTTAAATATGTAGATTTTGATGATATTTTGACGATTTGATCGCACGAGCAAGTTCATATGATATTTTTAGACTTGCGTGCATGTTTGGTTTGGAGCCACGAGGACTCGGGTGAGTTTCGGGTAGGCTACGGAGTGTCTAGACTTAGAAAAATACCCCAACAACTGAACATCTGGTGTGCAGGCCTCAGATCTCACAAATGTGAGGTCTGGATTCTTATTTGCGAAGCTGATGGCCAACCTCAGATATCGCATTTGCGAGGTCCTGGGTCGCAAATGTGAAGGGTCCTTGGTCGCAAATGCGAAGACCTGCTCTCATTTGCGATAATTTCCGAAAAAGTCAGGGTTCGCAAATGCGAACTCCGGTTCGCAATTGCGAGACCTGGAGCCTGTTATATCAGCTTTTTGACGGGATTTTCACTTCTTTTTCAATTTTCTCAAACCCTAAACCTCCATAAGCGATTTTCCAAAGACCCAAACTTCTCCAAATCATTGGTAAGTGATCCCCAACTAATTCTTTTCAATTCCTAACAACCTTTAACAAGATTATAACCAAAATTCTAGAGTTTTCATGGTAAAAATTGGGTTTTTGGGAAGAACTTAGGAATTTCAAAATTTGGGAAATTGGACCTCGAATTGAGGTCGGATTCCAATACCAATTGCATATTCGGGCTGGGGGGAGATTGGGTAAACAGGTTTTGGTCCGAACCTCGAGTTTAGACCAAGCGGGTTCGGGGTCGATTTTTGAATTTGGATAGGAAAACCATTATTTTTCAATAAAGTTGATTCCTTTAGGCTATGATTGATAACGTTGAACCAATTGTGATTAGATTCGAGCAGATTAGAAGCAAATTCTAAAGGAAAGGCAGTGCTAGAATAGTGAATTGCTTGTGTGATCGAGGTAAGTGCTTGGTTTAACCTTGACTTGAGGGAATAGGAATCCCCAACCTGATTGTTATGTGAAATTGCTTGTGTGTAGTGTATAGGTGAGGTGACGAGTACCTATGTACTACCAAATTGCTTGTTTAACATGATCCCTTCCCCGTTTCTCATTTATTTACTTCCTGGCTTAATTGTTCCATGGTCATTGAGGTATACATGGCTATTTGGTTTCATTAGATTATTGCCAAGTATTGTTGCAAGTGTGTTAAAAGTGTTGGTTGTTCCCTTGATTTTGTTATGGTACATAAAGATTGAGCTGGATGACAGCGTTATAGTATTTACATATATTTTGGTTGGTTTCATTGTGAAATGATATTGGATAAAGCTTATGAGATTTACTGCCACGACCCAAAATCCTAACTCAGGTCGTGATGGCGCCCAACACCGTGGTCAGGCAAGCCAACACTTGATTTACTAGTGAAATCCCCTTATTTGCGAAAACATTCCCAACACTTGCCAAAATTTTAAGTTTATGACATTAAACAAAACGGATAAATTGACTAACTCTAACAGGAACAGTCATAAAAGATCACAAGCCAATATTTACAACCCAAAAGTAAAATGTCTACTACGTGTGTGCCAGGAACTAGTGTCACAAGTCTACAGGCATACTAGTAGAATATAACAAAAGATGAATAAACTGTCCTACTGTCTGAAAGAACTAGACAGGAATAAACAAAAGAAGACTCTGTAGTGCTGCTGAAGATCGCCAAGAGAAGCAGCTCACCGTGAAGTCAAATCCAGGTATATCTCAGGATCGAGCTCCGGGCTGATACCCAGATGCACCCGCCTCAAAACCTGTACAATGAAGTACAGAAGTGTAGCATGAGTACATAAACAGATATGTACCCAGTGAGTATTCAGTCTAATCTCGAAGAAGTAGTGACGAGAGATTGACTTGACACTTAATAGGGTCCAAACAATATAATTAAGCAGGATGTAATGAAGGTAACAAGTATGCGAGAATAATATGGCAGTAAATATCGTAATGTAACTACAATTCACTTTAAGTGGTGAGACAATAATAAGCAAGTTCTCAATTCATTTTCCCCCAGATTTCTATCAATTCAATAGTCATAAAGACATCAAGAAAATTAGCATACGCATAACGGAATAAGGACAACCGGCCTGAGCCATCATAATACCAATATTTGTGCACTACCGAAGGGTCGAACGACGCAAACCATAGATGCATCTATCAACCTGTCGTGGCGTACGGCCCGCTCCCATGAGAGTGGGGGAAAACAACACTCCGCTCGCGGAATGTAAATTTGCGAAGCGGTCACATGCACACACAACTTCTTTCTTTAAATCCTTTTAATGAACAAATCCTTTAAAATACCAAGTTCCATGATTTTTCTTGAACAAAGTTGTATACAATGAAGTCATAAAGCATATAATTTGATTTAAGGAAATTCACAAGGCATGGTGTGAGCCTAACTACCCGGACATAACAATAATAGTCACTATGCATGGACTCTCGTCACCTCGTACGTACGTAGTCCCCACAAACATTAACACATAATCATTTGAATCACATATGGGGACAATTCTCTCTTACAAGGTTAGAAAAGAGACTCACCTCTTGTCGAATCTACTTTCCGGATCAAGAATGCGCCCGAAACTCCAAACTCGTCTCCCAAGGACTCGAAACTAGTCAAATATCGTAGACATGAATTAAAATCCATCCTCAAAAGTATGAAATTTTCCTATTTAATCAGTTATTTCAACCTACTTTGAAAAATCTCAAAATACACCCCCGGGCCCACATGCTCGGGTTCCGAATATTTTTGAAGGAAACGCTTACCCATAACCTAAGGATCATTAACATATGGTTTTGGTATGATTTCATAACTAGTTAGTGGGTAATTCCCTAAATTTCATAAAGCCCTAGGTTTTTACTCTAACCCTTGATTTATACTAATTTAGGATATTAATGTACCTAGGAATTCAAGTATTAGACTAATATTAGGGTAGAAATTACTTACCTTTCAGTAGCTAGGTTGTTTGCCCCTTTTTCAAGCTCCCAAGGTCGCCAATGGAGGAAAGAAATGGTGGAACATGGCTCATTCCCATGTTTTTAAAAGAAGCTCACTACCTACAGGTCTTTCGCACCCGCGGTCTCGCATCTGCGGAAATGGGCAAGGGGATCTGGGCTCGCACCTGTGGAGCTGAGTCCGCACCTGCGGCTCCGCTTCTGCGGAAGGCTATCCGCACCTGCGAAAATAGGCAAACTCACCGGGGGCCGCATCTGCGAGGCTGGGACTGTAGGAGCGGTCTCGCACCTATGACTGACACAGTATAAAGAACAGAGCAAGAGACTCCAAGAAGGCAAACTATATCATAGATACGAAAGTTTTCCTACAAAAGGGGCTGGCTATTGCCAAGCTGCACTAACAGTTAATTTGCTTATAGTCTCAAAAGTTTTCCTACCAAAGGGGCTGGCTTCAACAACCCATAAGGGACGGCTTGCCAAGCTACACAACTCAGAAAACTTTTGTACTATAATCAACCCAACTGTTATAACTCAGAAAACTTTCGTACTACAATAAGCTAACTTTCTTAGAGTATTCTTACTCTATTTTCATACATGGACCGGCCTTTCCATCCATTCGAAAGAAAGAACAAGAGGGAAATTAGAAAGAACTCATATGTAATATATCACAAAAGATAGTTTACAATATGATTGTAGGATAATTCTAAGATGATCCTACAACTACTACCAGGCCTCTTTTATATAGGGCTAGGAGGTTATTACAAGACAAACTTGCATTAAAATAAACATATCTTACATG